>JABSNV010000770.1:0-22807 GCA_024085815.1 Flaveria linearis | reverse complement strand
TATTATTATTATTGTTATTATTATTATTTATCATTATTGTTAATATTTTAGAGTTTATTTTGTAGTTTCTGGATATACAAAATATTATTATATTAGAGTAAATTACCATTTGCATCCCTGACTTTTTCCATTTTAACATTTGCATCCCTATAGTTTCAAAGTCTTGATTCGCTCCCTAACGTTTTAATTTTGTTCCCGTTTGAATCCAAATAACTAACTCCGTTAAACTGTTCAGTAACTTTGTGTGAAATGACAAAATTGCCCTTAATAAAAAAAATTAAGTAAATCCTTTGTTGGACCACCCATCTTATCTCACCCAAACACATACACCACTCTCACTCTCATCTCTTCATACACACCACCATAAACACCACCGCCACCATCACCCAAATATTTACCTTTGCGGTATGATCTCGAGCCTATGAAGCCATTGGGTCGGAGAGTTCACCGAAGCCATCGACCGGTCCCATACGTTGCCACCGAAGCTAACTGTTGGCCCGAAGCCGACCACTTCAACCGGCAAACCTCTTGTTGGTGGCCGGAGTACGTTCAACGACGTGCGACCTTATACGCACATCGTTGTTCACTATCCGGCCATCCATCGCGATTGTGGTGGATTCGAGGAGAAAGTCGTGTGATGTTAGGGTTCGTAGTACTCTGTCGGATCTGTTTGTTGTTAATGATACGAAGAGAGCAGGAGATGGTGGTTCAAGGGTTGAATCGATGAATTTAGGGCTTTCGATGTTGGAGACGAAGGAAACTGTTGAAGAAGATGATTATGAGATTAGGGTTTCAGATGATGTAATTGGGCGAAATGAAATTGATGATGATGATGTTGCAGAAGGGGATCTGAAGACGATGAAGGGCAGTGGTGATGATGATGATGTTGCAGAAGGGCAGTGGTGGTGTTGCAGAAGGGCAGTGGTGGTGTGACGATGAAATTGATGATGATGATGTTGCAGAAGGGCAGTGGTGGTGTTGATGATGAGGATGATGACGATGAAATTGATGATGATGATCTTGCCAGTGGTGTGGTGATCTGATGGTTTGTTATGGTGGTGGTGAGGAGGAGGTTGTGGTGGTGATGGGTGGTGGTGGTGTTATGGTGGTGGTGTTTATGGTGGTGGGTGAATTGTTTATGGTGGCAGAAGGCAATTCCGTCTTTTAATAATAATTTAACTGGAAAACTAACAGTGTTAAGTCATCTGGACTAAAATGGAGATAAAAATGAAACGTATAGACTCAAATGAAGATAACACGAAACGTTAGGGGGCGGATGACAATTTGAAACTGCAGGGATGCAAGTGGTTAAATAGGCAAATGTCAGGGATGCAAATGGTAATTTACTCTTATATTATTATTATTATTAACTTTAAAATTATTACTACTAAACTTTTTATTTATATTAGAGTATATTATTATTATTATTGTTTATTATTATTTATCATTGTGTTATTATTATTAGAGTTTATTTTGTCGTTTATGGATACACAAAATAATACTAGTATAATTATTATTATCAACTTTAAAATATTACTATTAAATTTTTATTATTCTTATTGTTATTATTATTATTTATCATTATTGTTATATTATTAGAATTTATTATGTATGTTTGAACATTGGTTTACAAAATATAAGGTGCATATATATCGATATGTTCCCGATAAGATGTTTAGGTTATCATTAAAACGTCACGGTTTGTTCACGTACGCATGTTTGTATGTACGTTTACGAAGTGTATTTGTTCTTATTATATATATATGTTGATGTGTGTGCATGTTCATGAAAAAAATATCCGATTCGATATACGTAAATGATCATAAACGGTTAATGTGTAGGATTAGGGAACTCCAATAGGTCACGGTTAGACCAAACCGTGACCTCTTTTGTCAACAAGTGTGACGGTCAGGTCACCACGTGACACTTTGTGTCAACAAGCTGTGACAGCTTCATTCCACAACGCCACATGTGAACAAAGGGGTCACGGTTTGCCTAAACCGTGACCTTTTGATCCAGATTATTATTAAAAGAATAAGTTTTCTATACCTATCAGCGAACCACTCCCGTCCCGACCGGTTAAGACGGTAGGGCAACAGGGGAGTGGTGTGGGCTCGAAACCCACTACCACCGGTTCAAGGGGTATTTTTTATAAAATTATTTAATTAGTAAAAAATTAAAAAAATTAGGCAAACGGGTCACGGTTTGCCTTAACCGTGACTTTTGCCCTAACCCTAACGTGACCTTTTACAAGTGCCATGCGCCCGAACAAGTGCAATGCGCCCGAAAAAAGGTCACAGTTAGACCTAACCGTGACCTTTTCCAACCCTAAACGTCACGGTTTGCTCAAACCGTGACAGTTTATCCTCCTGTTTGACTTAGTGTTTATTATTATTATTACTATATTACTATTATTACTATTATTATTAATATTATTAATATTATTATTATTATTATTATTATTATTATTAACTTTAAATTATTACTTATTATTTCTTCTATTATTATTATTATTTCTATTATTACTATTATTACTATTATTACTATTATTATTATTATTATTTCTATTTATTATTTATTATTATTATTATTATTATCATTATTATTATTATTTCTATTATTACTATTATTATTATTATTAGTATAATAGTAATAATAGACCCAGTACGTCTACTTGTGCTAGTGAATTTAGGTTCACCACTACGATGCATAATAGTTCCACATCCTTTTTTCGTGACCGACCCACCACAATGACGCACCCATGCTCGCGTCCTCTCATTTTAGCCCAGCTCTCAAAGTACTCACGAGATTAAAATACTGAAAAATAATAAAGCTAGACATAAAAAAACATATATAAAAACAAATAAAAAATAAAATAAACAAAAGAATAAAAACTCTTCGTAATTTATCGGTTTTATAAGAAACCGTAGCCTTTCTAATGATCCTCATCCTCATCATGGCTCGCGGTCTCCCCATGGTTCTTTGAGGTGAACCGAACCGTCACTCTCATCTATGTCATTCCCATTAAAAGTATACGACCATGTGTAATTTCTAGTTTTGACTGGTACGGGGGATGTCCGTAATCCAGCTCTGTTTGTGAGTGGTACGTGTTCGGGCATGCCCGTAAGAATTGCAAGGGGGATATCTGTACCTTCACCGTAACCTGTCGGTCCAAATAAAGAGTTGTACGCCTCTTGAGCAAATATGTTCGACGGGTTGGTTTACTCCTCCCCCATGGAGGGTGACTACCGTATACGTAATATTCCTAAAAAAGATAACGATTAGATATTTCAAATAATAAGTTATAATAAAACATATACTAGTTCAACCTGGTTCGAATCTTCGATATGTGGCACCTCATTCAAATCTGGAAGCTTCGGCTTTGATAATGATCTCCCGAACCCGACATGGTTTTCGAATTAACGTGTTTTTGGAATGACGAGGCTGAAAAATCTCGAGTGTTGGATGAATGAAAGCTCAAATACCTTATGATGAAAAAATTTCGAGTGTCAGATTAGGTGTCAAGTATTGAAAGTTGAAAGGTATTTAAGGTGAAAATCTGGTGCACAAACCGTCACGGTTTGGCCTCCACGTGACGGTTCGTGGCGCGATTCCCGGCCTTCTGTCAAAATCACGTCTATCTCGTACCTTCAACTGAGACCTCGTACCCTAGAGGTGTTTGGTGACCGCTTTTCAACTTTAACAGGCCGTTTTGTCGTTTTGTTATCACGAGGTCACGGGTAGTACCATCATAAACCGTGACAGCAAGCCCTGCGGTCACGGTTAAGGGCCAATATGTGACCGCAAGGCCTAACGTGCCGTTTGAACCGGCCTACCACCAAAAACCCCAGCGATGTCCCCAGCACCAACCTATTTTAATACCGAAAAATGAAATAATAGGTGTCTTTTGATAAAGCCGTTGGATATTGAAATTGAAAAATAATTTTCAAAAGAATAAAACACAGAACTTTTTGTCACTATTAACTCATCATTATTTTTCTTTTTTTTTTTTTAAAGCCATCATTATTTTTAAGTACTACAACTACAATACTAGGATAAGCTGTCAACTGCACTAATATCCAGGAAACTTGAGTTTATTGATGTAGTTTTTATTCTTTTTTCATCAAAAGACAATTTTAATTATTTAGTACGTACAATATACACGCATATCTATACTATATATAAAGTATATGGGAAGGGTATTTTAAGATACCCTAAATTTAAGAACATATACAATAATCAATGCATAGGATACAAGCATTTACAAGGGTAAAATAGTACTTAAAAGATTATTTACAAATAACCCCTATGTTAATTTTCATAATATCCCTACACAATAAAGTTGTTACCTTTATTTACATAAACTCCAGGTTATATACAAAAAAAAAACTACCTGAAAAATCTCAACTTCCTGAAAAATACAACTGCTAATATTAGTTTTCGTAAAAGATGTTAACTTGAAGCAACCAAAGCATGCAAAGCGGGGATTCTGTTTTTTTGCCATCAACTGTTTTCTTGTTTGACAAACTTAAGGAGTATGCTCCACTTGATATTTCATGAATACATGAGCAATATTTGAACTGTGACTTTCTTATGTTTATTCTTTATTTGGCTGTAGCACATAGGCATGTTGGATCAAATAACTTCAACTTACTCAGCAGTCGTAGCCATACTATATTCACCCTGGTAATTACATTGTCATGTTCAACATGATCTTAATCATCTACAACAAAAATATCCATATCATGCCACATGACAACTTGACATTTTAAACTATAATGTAACATGTTGTTTGTCCATCCGTTTACCAGATGATTGAAAGCAGTCCATGTGGGGAGAATTTGGAAGAGGAAGTAACCTTGTCACAGCTGGTAATTTGAAACAATTTTTCACAATTTTCTTTTATGGGCTTCGTACTTGTATCAAAATATGTTCTTATGTGTGATATGCTCCAGCAAAATCAAGTTTCACTTTTTTTTCTTGTAGCACTTAATTGACCTGGCAGGATCTGAAAGTTCTAAAACAGAGACAACTGGAATGAGGAGAGAGAGAAAAGAAGGCTCATACATAAATAAAAGCTTGCTCACTCTTGGCACGGTAAGAGCAATTGAATCCTCGACTATTGTAGAATGGATAAATACTTTAGTTATTCCTGCTGTATTTTTCTTTGACAACTCATTTTGTTTACATGCAAACCCCAGGTGATATCTAAATTAACAGATGGCAAGTCTGCACACATTCCTTATCGAGATTCAAAGCTTACACGACTGCTGCAATCTTCCTTAGTGGTCGTGGACGAGTTTCAGTAAGTTCAAAGATTTTCTTTATTGCTTTCGGTAACCTTTCTGCTACTTTAATCTGTGAAATTCATCTTCAATGATTTATCTATTATGTGGTGCTTTACTTAAAGGGGCAGGAGTGTTAAACATAGTTGACATCTTTTGAACTTTTATGTAGCTTATATGCACCGTGACTCCTGCATCAAGTAATTCAGAGGAAACACATAATACCCTAAAGTTTGCACATCGTAGTAAACATGTGTAATTGCATTTATTAGTTTTTAAAAATAAAAACTAAGAAAGCTTATATAAAATAAAAAAAATACATACAACCAAAACCATATTAAGTTTGGTGTGCTTATGCCCTAAAACATAACCTGCTATGTACTTTCATTTTATAGTTTTTTTAAAAAAAAATTAAAAGGCTGAAACCAAATCCCTACACAATAAAATTGTTACCTTTATTTACATAAACTCCAGGTTATATACAATAAAAAAACTATCTGAAAAATCTCAACTTCCTGAAAAATACAACTGCTGAATATAAAAATCTTGCTGTGTACAACCAAATCCATAGTTTTTTGGTGTGCTTATACCCCTAAAAGATAATCTTGTGTGTAATTGCATTTATTAGTTTTTTAAAAATAAAAACTAGGAAAGCTTATATAAAAAAAAAATACATACAACAAATTAATAATGGAAAAAACGCAGAATGCCCCTAAAACATAACCTGCTATGTACTTTTATTTTATATAATTAATTTGTTGCAACTTTATGGGGATAAAGTTCAGTTTAAATTTTGATCTTTTGCATCTTTTTAGGGATGAAAAGCCAGAATCATCCTCTATATAAACTATGTAACCAAATCATAATATTTGTTCACTTGAATGTTGGTATAAACTGAAATACTACAGCTTACTTTTACACGGCAGAATACAAGAACTGTTTGAGGATTTTGGTTTCTATTAAGGTAAGGTAAGTATTATATTAGGTAGGGAAGTAATCTGCTAATACAATCATTTGTTTTCATGGCTTTGAGAATTAGTTACCTTGATTTCTGTTTTGATTGTGGATTTAGGTATGGAGCAGGGTTCAAAGATGTTGAAAGACCAACCATTCAAGGTTAGTCATGTTACCTTAATAGAAGTTTACTTTGATTCATATGTTACTGATAAATGTAATTATTTGTTTCAGTGTGATTTGAACATACAAAAAAAAGACTGGTGTGGTGACTTGAGTCAAAAAAATGGGGACGCTTCTAAGGTTTGTTTTCTTGATCTTATGTATATATTTTCATTGGCTCAAATAATTTTTCAAATATACTTACATACATATTTATGTTTTACTTGTGTTCTTATGCAGTTTGATGACCGAAAGCTAGAAACTCAAGCGAATAGACGCAAACGAATTGCTGAATGGAAATGGGATGAAGTTATTATTATAGAGAGTTCAGATGAAGAGGATAAAGATGACAAGTTACTTGATACTGCGGATTCAAGCCAAAAGCTTAAAAATCCGATTAAGATTCCCCGCGTATCAATTCAGAAGCAAACTAGACCGCATTTAGTTTAATTTTCAACCCACCACTAAATAATTATGTTTTCAATTTTCTATGCATTTTATTCTACGTAAATGAATTCGTCGTCTTTATGTTTGAAATAAAAGATTTATCTTTTTGTTAGTACTTAAAAAGTTTAGTTTTTTTAGCTTTATTAATGTCGATGTGAGAATGAAAATTGTATTTGCATTTAGCTTAGAACAAGTAGGAGCTAATTAATAAACAATAAACTAACTTTGAAATTAATTTAACAACACCTAATTAATAATTTTACACGAATTAAAACCAAACCTATATTTCTAAAGCTTGCAACACCAGACATACATTTATAATAGAAAAAAAATTACCTTTCTTTGAAATATTATAAAAATAGCTATCTTGTAGTTAAACCATTCAACTTACATTTGTTTTAATTTTACTATAGTTAAACATCCTCATTTAGCATAATTATAAAACTAAAAGTTAGTTAAATAGCAACTTCATTTATTTTCAAGTTTGCCAATTTTTTTCCTGGAATTCAGCTTCCTACTTTCAGTTTTTCTATAACCTATTTTCTAGCAGTTAAGTTAAAAAGAACATACAAACTAACTTCAAGATAGAAGGGTCTTATCCTATAAATTTCAATTAAAAAAAACGAATGCTTGACTTTAGACCTAATTTTATCCTACAATCTAGGTTGTTGTAGCTTTTCTTGACTTTAGACCTGATAGTATCCTAAAATTTAAGTTGTTGCATTTATTTCTTTAGATACTTCCATTTAACAGTTTTTAAAAATAAAAACTAAGAAAGCTTATATAAAATAAAATAAATACATACAACAAAACCATATTTGGTGTGCTTATGCCCCTAAAACATAACTGATGTGTATGTTCCATAAAAGATAACCTGCTGTGTACAACCAAATCCATAGTTTTTTGGTGTGCTATACCCCTAAAAGATAATCTTGTGTGTAATTGCATTTATTAGTTTTTTAAAAATAAAAACTAGGAAAGCTTATATAAAAAAAAATACATACAACAAATTAATAATGGAAAAAAACGCAGAATGCCCCTAAAACATAACCTGCTATGTACTTTTATTTTATAGATAATTAATTTGTTGCAACTTTATGGGGATAAAGTTCAGTTTAAATTTTGATCTTTTGCATCTTTTTAGGGATGAAAAGCCAGAATCATCCTCTATATAACTATGTAACCAAATCATAATATTTGTTCACTTGAATGTTGGTATAAACTGCAGAATACTACAGCTTACTTTTACACGGCAGAATACAAGAACTGTTTGAGGATTTTGGTTTCTATTAAGGTAAGGTAAGTATTATATTAGGTAGGGAAGTAATCTGCTAATAATCATTTGTTTTCATGGCTTTGAGAATTAGTTACCTTGATTTCTGTTTTGATTGTGGATTTAGGTATGGAGCAGGGTTCAAAGATGTGAAAGAACCATTCAAGGTTAGTTGTTTATAGTTTACCTTAATGAGTTTACTTGATTATGTTACTGATAAATGTAATTATTTGTTTCAGTGTGATTTGAACATACAAAAAAAAGACTTGTGTGGTGACTTGAGTCAAAAAAATGGGGACGCTTCTAAGGTTTGTTTTCTTGATCTTATGTATATATTTTCATTGGCTCAAATAATTTCAAATATACTTACATACATATTTATGTTTTACTTGTGTTCTTATGCAGTTTGATGACCGAAAGCTAGAAACTCAAGCGAATAGACGCAAACGAATTGCTGAATGGAATGGGATGAAGTTATTATTATAGAGAGTTCAGATGAAGAGGATAAAGATGACAAGTTACTTGATACTGCGGATTCAAGCCAAAAGCTTAAAAATCCGATTAAGATTCCCCGCGTATCAATTCAGAAGCAAACTAGACCGCATTTAGTTTAATTTTCAACCCACCACTAAATAATTATGTTTTCAATTTTCTATGCATTTTATTCTACGTAAATGAATTCGTCGTCTTTATGTTTGAAATAAAAGATTTATCTTTTTTGTTAGTACTTAAAAAGTTTAGTTTTTTTAGCTTTATTAATGTCGATGTGAGAATGAAAATTGTATTTGCATTTAGCTTAGAACAAGTAGGAGCTAATTAATAAACAATAAACTAACTTTGAAATTAATTAACAACACTAATTAATAATTTTACACGAATTTAAAACCAAACCTATATTTCTAAAGCTTGCAACACCAGACATACATTTATAATAGAAAAAAAATACCTTTCTTTGAAATATTATAAAATAGCTATCTTGTAGTTAAACCATTCAACTTACATTTGTTTTAATTTACTATAGTTAAACATCCTCATTTAGCATAATTATAAAACTAAAAGTTAGTTAAATAGCAACTTCATTTATTTTCAAGTTTGCCAATTTTTTCCTGGAATTCAGCTTCCTACTTTCAGTTTTTCTATAACCTATTTCTAGCAGTTAAGTTAAAAAGAACATACAAACTAACTTCAAGATAGAAGGGTCTTATCCTATAAATTTCAATTAAAAAAAACGAATGCTTGACTTTAGACCTAATTTTATCCTACAATCTAGGTTGTTGTAGCTTTTTTCTTGACTTTAGACCTGATAGTATCCTAAAATTAAGTTGTTGCATTTATTTCTTTAGATACTTCCATTTAACAGTTTTTAAAAATAAAAACTAAGAAAGCTTATATAATAAAAAAATAAATACAACCAAAACCATATTAAGTTTGGTGTGCTTATGCCCCTAAAACATAACCTGATGTGTATGTTCCATTTGTTTGTTTTTTTAAATAAAAACTGAGGCTGAATCCAAATCGTTGTACATGGTGTGCTTCTGCGTTTTATTCAATATGTTGATCTGTTGCAATCTTGATCGGTGGTATTATGCCGAAGCAGCTCGCCTAACGAAAGTATCTCCAAAGTGGGTCAAGACTCAAGAGTTTGGGATCTTGAAAAAAGTGAATATCTGATCGCAATTGTTGACCTATTATCTTCTTTTTAGATTTCTATAAATTATTTTTGAAAGATCATTTGTTGCAACTTTGGGGATAATTAATTTGTTGCAATTTTATGGGGATAAAGTTCAGTTCAAAATTTTATCCTATACATTTCAATTTTTTTAAAAAAAACCGAATGCTTGATATTAGCAACATGTAGCTGACTTTATGCCTAATTTTATCCTACAATCTAGGTTGTTGCAGCATTTTAGTTGACGTTAGACCTGATATATCCTAAAATTGAAGTTGTTACAGCTTTTTAGGGATAAACATCCCCTGTTTATATACTATATATTACCAAAGTTGACATTCACATCAACCGCATCACAAGAAATATCAATTGCAGGTTGATATTCTTATGAAAGTTTGAAACTTTTCAGCCAGGTATATTATGTATATGTTTGCTTTGTTTGTGTATTTAGATTCCTAACCAAAAGCTAATTCATTTTTCAGTTGTTTGTGGTACAAGTTCTCGGAAATTAGCTTTTTTGTTCCAAGTTTGCACATTCACATCAACCGCATCACAAGAAATATCACTTGCAGGTTGATATTCTTATGAAAGTTTGAAACTTTTCAGCCTGATATATTATGTATATGTTTGCTTTGTTTGTGTATTTAGATTCCTAACAAAAGCTAATTAATTTTTCAGTTGTTTGTGGTCCAAGTTCTCGGAAATTAGGTTTTTTGTTCCAAGTTTGCACATTCACATCAACCGCATCACAATAAATACACTTGCAGGTTGTGTTTCTTATGGAAGTTTGAAACTTTTCAGCCTGGTATATTATGTATGTTTGATTTGTTTGTGTATGTAGATTCCTAACCAAAAGCTAATTCATTTTTCAGAATACTATGTGTATTTATTTTTAATTTTACCATAGTTAAACATCATTATTTAGCATAATTATAAAACTAAAAGTTAGTTAAACAGCAACTTAATTTATTTTAGTGTTTTATAAATAAAATTTCTCTGAAGCTACAATATAGACAAACATGGTATTATCCATAACATGTTTCTAACCTTAAGCTATTTAATTTTTTAGTAGGTTGTGGGTCAACTTCTTGGAAGCTAGCCTTTTTTCCTTTAAGCTATTGATTTAATTTTTTGTGGCTTTCGTTTCTCCATAAAGGTATGTCTTCTTTTAAACATATAAGTATTTAACTATAAAAATTTTTAATTGTTATCGTGTTTGATTGTAAATCAGTGTGTTTTTTTTGTGTTGTCGTGAAACTGCCCAATGGATTTAACTAATTTAGTGTGTAACGTCTATACTATTTAATCAGTGTGTATCATAATATCATGAAATTAACAAAACTCAAAATTATTATAATGGAATTAGGTGCATATATAACTGTATAGGACATACCTTATTGCAAGCTCCCATTGTTGAGAAACCATGGTTGCCAACTGTGTAAAAATAGTGCCTAATTCATGAATAATTGACTCAACATTGTGAAGAGCCTCAGCTCTGCTCTGCATGTAAAGTAGCATACAAATCTTCAATCTTTTAAAATCAAAATCATAATTCATACAAGATTACATTTAATTGTAAAGTAACATGAGACTCAAGTATATAAACATTCACAAATCAGATCCATTTTGCTACATTCACATTCACAATTCATAAACTTAGTATATAAACTTAAAGTCTTAAACCCATACACATAACACACTAATTCTAAAGTATATAAACATTCACAAATCACATGATAACAGGCAAAACATCAACCATTCACAAACCACAAACATCAACCATTCACAAACCACAAACATCAACCATTCACAAACCACAAACATCAACCAGTCACTGTGGCAAGATACTCCTCAGCAGCCTTAGGGAATCGATAGCCTTTGAACATAAACATTGGGTCCATATTGCTAATAACAGTAACAAATAACTACAATAAAGGACACATATAGTTTACGAACTCCAAATACATTAACTAACTTAAGTAACAAATTCTGGAGAGTAATGTAAGTTATCAAATTCACATCCAATCCTAACAGCACAATGAAAAACATAATCCACATACTTCTAGAATCCCAAAACATGATCAAAATTGGGGGAAAACGAATACATTCTCCAGATTCCACACAGATCCATCACATACAACAGAAATCACATAAACCTAGATACACACTTCAGCAACAAATGGGGTTCAGAAATCAAAATCTTGGGTATTATAAATGATGGCATTAAGCACCAAGCAGCAACAAACCTTGGTTTTTCCAGCATTGGTTTGTGTAGCAGTGCCATCAATAGCCATTTCGGACTCCTGCTTCAAATCAACCTTAAGATCCACCATAATATCTCCAAGACACACTCAGGGGCTGTTTGTTTAGGTCTGAATGATCCCAGTCAGACATGTATGTCTGACCGAGTCGGACATGGTTGTTTGGTTGGGTATCTCTGATTAGAAAAGAGGTCTGGATCAGGCACTTACCGAGTCAGATTTGAGATCGAGTCTGACCGACTCAAATCACAAAAACACGTGAACTCCCGTCACCTCCTCCCCTACCCCCATCGCAATCTGCTGCCGGGTGCCGGTCGTAAACCTTCGCAGCAAGCCGCCGCAACCCTCTTTTTCCCAGCTGCCACCTCCTCGTCGGCGTCGCCCCTCGCCTGCAGCCCCCTTTCCAAAGGTCTTCTTGCTCCCGCTGCGTTTTGGTGGTGATAGAGGCGGGGGACGGCGGAGATAGTGGTTTTGAGGTGGTGTGACGGTGACAGAGGATGAGGATCAGATGGAGTTGGTGGAGGTGGAGAGACTAGGGTTCAAGTTCAAGAAAGGGTTCTCGAAGAGGGTGAGGTGTTTTTGTCAGAGATATATTGTTATTTATGTTGTAAAACAAAATATAATGGTGGATTTCTTTACCCAAAAATATAATATTGCTTGACATATAATTGTGGAAACAAAATAATCCGTTTGTGAATTATTCGTGAGATGTTTGTTATAAGTTTAAATTGAATCGAACTTAAACGAGTTTGAGCTTATGTTTGAATTGAGAAGATGAGGTGGGAGTTGATGTAAAATTATCACAGTCATTCGGCAAGAAATAATTTATCACAAACAAGAAATCTATCCAACAAACAGACTTAATCTGGTTCAGCACTTATTGGTTCAGACCTCTTATTGGTTCAGACATCTTATTGATTCAGCACTTACCCATTCAGAAGTTACCAAAAGATCCACACAAACCCTCCACACCAGAATCAATAGCAAATTCCGCTACATAAGATTAGTGCTTCAACAATATCAGTAAGAATAAACCTTTTGAAACCCCATCAAAGAATCTGTCGTTATCGTTGGATCGATTAAAAACCCTAGAAACTTACACCATCGATAGAACAGAAAACTTCGCCCAATAACCGAATTGAGACACTGTTTACCTCAAAAACTGATCAAGCTCAACGGTGATGATGAATCGTTTAAAAGATGCACGATTGAGGTTGTTTAGTAATGGAGGGATGAAGAGATGCAAGTGAAGGTCTTTTGAAATCAAATCGAGGTGGGTGAATCTAATAAGAGGGAATAAGGGGGATATGAGCTTTTAGGGTTTCAGATTACATAGGATCTGCAGGAAGAACGGAGGAAGTGAATGAAGAATAGGGTGAGATATTTTGTTTGTTGTGGGATTAGGGTTTGGGTTTTGAAGGATACAAAGGTTACTTTGGGAAAATGATCGTTTGGGTTTGCACGGTTTTATCAATGTTCGATTTTAACCGATTTCAACTGAGTATATTCCAAAATGCATTCGATTCTATAGTTCAAGTCAGGTCCGAACCAGTATCTAAAATGATTACGCTCCGGCTTAAAGACCGTTTCCGTACTCAACATTTTTCTCACAACTAACAACTCTACCACTTTTGATTAATTTTGGGCTTCACAGTTTCGTGAATTCATATTAGAGTAGTATTTTTGGGCTTCTCAGTTCAATTATTTTGGACTCCATAGTTTTGGGTTAAAAATAGCTACGCATCCAAAAAAAATTAAATTAATTAATACAATAGTTTTTTATTTTATATATTCCATCTTTTTAACACCATCAACTATATATTTTCAAAAATCAAATAACTAATTACATATTTTATACTTTCTAAAAATATATATTACAAGTTTATTCATTTATGTAAAAATTAACTTATAAATGATTATTATATACACATGTGTTTGAGTGAAAAAATTAACTAATTGTCTTTCCATTTACTTTTGAACAACCAGACTATTTATATACACAATAGCATGTATACATTTTAACACATTCTTTGTTTTTCTAATATATTCAGTATGCCTCCAGAAATGTTTTTATACTGATGCTTGAGATAGTTGCGCGACTACCCCAAAGGTTATCTTTAAATGCAAGTGTGTTAGTAAAGAATGGTTAACCTACATCTCAAGTATAGATTTTCAAAGGACACATTCCCTATACATGCGAGACTCTCCCGAACAGAAGATCATCACCACGAGGAGCCATAAGAAATCTTGTGTATCTCGGTCTTTGAATTATGAGGAACCTAACTATTTGGTAGGTACTGAATTAAATCCCCCATTTAATGTTCATCCAAAAATCTTTTATTTTTAGCGAGCTTGGACGGCATGCTCTGTATTAGCCTTAAAAACACGTGGGATTTGGTTATATGGAATCCATTAACCGGTGGCTGCAAAATGTTATCCAACAATAATAAGCAGGGCTTCTTCAAGGCATATATTGATGCGGTTGGTTTCTATGTTGACGTAACATTCGATTACAATGTTATTCACATTAAGCGTAGGCGGGGTACTCTTGCTGTATACGTGTATTCATTGCGTCGTGCGTCGTGAAATGCATACCATTCTTGAAAAAGAGGCCATACAATGGTGATACCTACGATTGGTCTATGGCAACCTTCTGTGGAGATGCTTTGTACTTCAGGGTGTCCCAAAACTGGCTTGGCGCTCAAAAGCTTGCTTGTTCGTTTTGAAGTCAACACACACAGGTTTCTGAATTAGCATATCCAAATACGTGGGGTTGGGGCCTCATTTTCTTTGGTTAGCATACGCTCAGAACTTCATTGTTATGTTCACGTGGTAGCTACGAAAGGGCTTTGGAATTGTGGAAGCTACACAATGGTTCCTGGATGAAGTTGCATGCTTTTCGTTACGGCCTATGTCTTCCATTACCACCATTTACATCCTTAACACATTACAATATTAGTGGCACAACTCTTATGATCACAGTTGGGGACATGTATTGAAATCAAGTTAAGCTTCAACGAAGCGACTAACTTTATCCCTTCTTACTTTTGGTGATATTAAGCGTGGTGCGATCTACTCGAGACTATATCACCTGGCTTTTAGTTACATGACCTTCTATCATGCATGTTCTTTTTAAAACTTTATGTTTGTTACCAATGTTTACCTTTTATAGTTACTTCCAAATACTTTTGGTATGTTTTGGAAATAAATTTCAACTTTTTGGATGTTTTATCATAGCTTCATTCATAAGTATCATAAGTATTGGCTTAGTATTATTATCTAAGTTAGATTGCCTAATTCCAATATATGAATATGTCAATACATAATTGTTGTTTTGATGATATGGTAATTATTTTAATTTAATAATATGCACCTTTTAAATTATAATGCATATTAAGAACGTATTATCCATCTTAATATATATATATATACAAACCATAAAAAGTTGAACATTAAATCCAAGACAATAGCAACTTAATTTTGTTTCATTTAGTATTAAAGTTTTCAACTTCTATTTTCTTTTAAAATTGAAGGTATCATTTATCATGGATTTGCATACCATTGTTGATGATTTTTCATCAGTGACACAGTACTCTCTTTGGTATACTGTCTGTTTCGTCTGGATCGATTTTGTTTTGCACATCGTGTCTGAAAACAAACTTTTTGGTGGTTTCCTGACCAAAACGTAAGATCCTTTTTCATATATTTAAGATTTTAATATTACAATGTAGTTTGTTATTTAAATCACAATCTTTATTTTTTTAGAGACAAAAAAATTATTGGTTTTGTCCCGGCACCTATCATGCATTTATACAAACATAGGAATCTGGTGGGTAACATGTTTGTGCTACACCATTCCAAAGAGAGAGATTCAATTACCAGGAGTGGCCAAAACACGAAAACTACCTATTGGTTTGGGTGAGTTCAAAATTGTTTTTAACGAGCACACTAAACTTGAGCGATTTTCAAGTCACACACCGACATGGTTCCGAGTGTATCCATTATTGCCTCTACTACTAAAATCTTTTGGAAGACAGAAGATGTGAAAATATTTACCGGTAAGCATAAGTTTTAATTGATAGATAATTTTTATTATGCTATTTATATATCCCTATATTTATCAAGAAATGTTATTGGTTGTAGATGTTGTCGGAAAGATATAAAGGGGAGCGTCGATTTCGAGAGTTTCATAAACTCTTCAGATTATAGTAAGCATTATCCAAATATAAAAATAATGAAATTACTTTTAGTTGCCTAATATATTCAATTGTATTATTTTTCTAATATATAAATTATATGCGACAGCGGTTACAATATACTTATCTTTATACGATCCTCCGGGATTCGTATGATGACCATGTTTCGTGCAATGTTAAACAAATCTATTGTCTACGTATCTCGATGCAAGTTGATTCGTTTGCCCGACGTATGTTACATTTTACTTTTTTTTTAAATAATTATTTACATTAAATAAATCATGTTCTATTCTACAAACTTATACACCTTATTTATAATTTGTAGGCAATAGTTTATGTTCACTGATTTAAGTACGATCGTGATTGAACCAAACATGCCGGAGGCTCATGCTATTTAAGTTTTCGATTGTTCTTATCTTTAGTCACGTGCTCAACGATATTGTATTTATTAAATTACATTACATCTTCGTTTTTCCAAATTTGTATTGGTGTTTCGGTTTTCATTACATTTATATTTTGTTTCTTAATGTTAGAAATAAATTACGTTGTTATTTTTACAACCTTGCAAACTGTTAATGTTTACCGTTTTAATTTTGGAAATATGAAATATCAAAGGGGTATTTTATGACAGTGAATCTCAAACCAATACAAAAATTCAATCGAACTATAAACAAATATAGAGCTAAAAATTAATAGTATCCCCACAGTTTCAAACCACATCAAAAATTACATGTATGAAAAAAAAAACTTATGACAAATCTTTAGATAGATGGTAGGCAGATTAACATTTATTATTATGTTTGTTTGCTTGCAATACATAAGAAGTAGAGATATATTCGTTTATGTACATTATTTGTGTATTACATAATGAGTTTGCTTAGTTTGTTACTTAAATGTTACTTATAAATATTTGTAGTTGTATAAACTGCATAAGTATTCATATATTATTATTCATTACAAAAGGTGTTCATCATTTTTACTATGAGGAACGGGCAACCAAAAGAGAGTAATGACATTTCGTCCTCAACTGCATACGTCACGAGCTGCAAAACGGAAAGAGATACAACAGACGATATACTCAAAACAAGAGAAACAACAAAACAACAAAAGTTTGTAATGATGCCAGTGTCTCTCAAAGCACTCCATTTTATTGGCTAGACGAGTAGATCAACGCGAAAGGATACCCTTAAGCACATTAAAACCTAATGCCGGTCCCACGATACAAATGATAAATGAGAGTGTTTCTTGTACTTTGGCTGAAAGACGAAGGGAGGCGAATAGACGATATTATGCTACATGCTAGATAGATAACAGAAAACGTATTCCAATGGTAGTCACCTACGCAGATTCTGGACGGTGATCAAACCACCTGTACGAGATGTAATAATAAGAAGAGATCCATATAAATTTTTTTGATGACCATGTACCTAACACTCTCTCATCTTAAAGGAACTAGTCCTTGTCAGAATGTTCAGCAAAACGATTTGGCATCAGATTCCCTACCTTTTGTTGCATGAATGGGCAACCAAATTAGCACCTATAGAAATCCCTACAGAATTGAACATGCTTTCACGTTGCAACAAAAAATGAAATTGGCATAACCTTTAGGGCGAACATAAGGGCTTATAACACTAATTTTCTTTCGCCTCAATGGGCGTCACGTTGGATGATACACTGACCAATATAGAGACGGGTGTATACCTTTCGAGCGCATAAAGGGATATATCATAGAATTGACCAGTTGGTCAGCAGAGATGGAACACCCAGATACAAACTATATTTTTATGATCCTGAAATAGGTTAGAAACACGGGCTCCAATGGCCAAATCTTGATCGTAATATTACTGAGATTTTGTCACGTGTTCTTTCTTCAATCCTTATGTCATTACATTCCGTCGTCTTTCGGAGCTGGGGTCCTCTAGACACTATAAAGTCACTTTGAACGCTTCAGCTGAGCTTGTTGACCAGAAGGTGTACAACGACCAAGACATCAGAGGTTTAATTAATATTATTTTATTTTTAAGAACCATGATATATTTAAGATCCTTATTATTTATTAAACACGTTTTCTTCAGGTTGCTGGTATCTGGGTTGAAGGGAATGACAATATCACCGCCACCAAACAAAGAAGCATTGTGGTGTATGTAGGTCTGAACGTATCAAAAAACATTCAACCATACTTTGGATGTTACGATCCATTATGTTATCCGTTATTTTTTCCTAATGGCGAACCGGGTTGGCATCCTGACATACAACGTGAGGTATTGTCAACTAATCAAGTTAATAATAGTCAGGACAAACATCGACGAAGACAATGAAGGTACCAAAAATGTTCTAAGTTTTAAAATTTCTAACAGCAAATACTATGAAGTTCGATGCATCTACTGTTTTAGTAAGTATATTTTTTTTATCCAGGGTCTAACACACAAAATGCTAGGACACCGTAGCTATGCGAGAGTACTACTGTTACAGTTTCAAATTCGTCCAACAGAGAACGTGCTTTGTTAGGTGGTAGATTGCTACAGCAGTTTGTCGTCGATATTTACATAAAGATTGAGACATCACGTTTACAATATTTTGAAATAACCAACGCGGATAAGAGCGACTATATACCAAGGTATTGTGGATTGCGTTCATGCTGGGGGAGGTTCATCCAACTAGAATCGACAACACGGTTTGTTTGCCTGCGTCTTCATTGGAGGGCCTCGTGATATGCGACGTCGTTTTTAGATGCTATGACTTTAGTTCAAGATGACGGAAAACCCAGATTTATTCCTAACGATGACGTGTAATCCTCAGTGGCCAGAAATATGTGATAATCTAAAACCTGGTCAAACTCCACAATCGTCCCGATCTTGTTTCTAGAGTGTTTCGTGCTCGATTAGATGACTTAAAGAACATCTATTCAAGAAACATATACTCGGTCATGTTAAGGCATACGTTTACGTCATCGAATTTCAGAAACGTGGTTTGCCGCATGCACATTTCCTCCTTATCATGCACGCCCAAGACAAAATTAGAAATCCAAAATTATGATAAGGTTATATTGTGTGCTGAGATTCCTGATAAATTAAGACATCCCAATCTGCATGAAATTGTTTGTTAGCACATGATTCATGGTCCTTGCGGCTTTACGACCAAAACAGTCCTTGTATGGGGTGACCAAAGATATGTCGATTTCGTTATCCTAGACATTTCAATGAGCAGACGACACAAGGAGAGGATTCTTATCCATTATATAGAAGGAGAGACACCGGAATTCAAGTTGATGTGCGAGGAGAACACTTGATAACAGATGGGTTGTCCCTTAAATCCAGACTTTTGATGATGTTCAACTGCCACATGAACATGGAGGTTTGCTCCAGTATAAAGTCTGTGAAGTATTTATTCAAGTATGTTTACAAAGGACTGACAAGCAGGTTATTCAGATCGTGAAGATGGTCCAGAAGTTATTAACGAGATTAAAGATTTCAAGATGCACGTTATGTATCGCCCCCGGAGGCCATGTGGCGTGTTTTTTCATTCCCCCTTCTCAAATCCATCCTTCGGTGTTGGCCTTACAACTTCATCTCCCAAATAGCACATGGTTAGATTTAGAGATGATGATATACTGAGTGAAATTGTGGATAGGGAATTAGATAAAGGAACATGTTGACTGCATGCATTTTTTGATACAATATATTTGATGCCATGGCAAGGCAACATTTATATAAAGATTTCCCTAAATCTTTACATGGAATGGAGTCAACGCAAATGAATGAATCGTAAAGCGAAGCCACAAAGAGGCCGTATTGTTTCTGCTAATCCAGCTGAAGGCGAAAGGTACTACTTGCGTTTGCTTTTGTTAAATATCAAAGGACCTACCTCTTTTGAACATCTTCGCACAGTTAATTGTGTAACGCACCCCACTTTAGAAAAGCAGCTCTTGAGCTTGGGTTAATAGAGAATGATGATAGTTTATCGCAATGTCTCACGGAAGCGTCTATATATTTTCCCGTTTCCCGGTTCTCTAAGAAGGTTATTCGCAACAATAATGATTTTTTGTGAACCTGGTGATATCGTAGGCTGTGGGATGAACACTTGATTCGCTTTCTGAAGATCATCGGTTACATTGTCAAAGTGAAGAACGAGTTCAAAATATGGTTCTTACTGACATAAGGGTCTTTCTACAATCTATGGGTAAAACTATTCGTGATTTCGATCTTCCATATATACACAAGAAACATACAACATGCAAGTTCCCGTGAGGTACAGGAGGAGTACGAGATATTTGTCGAACCTGAACACTTACGTGCAAACATTTGCTCAATTCAGACCAAAAAACTGTGTTTGATGAGATCATGACCCATGTGATAATCATCATCCAGGTGTGTTCTTTATAGATGGCCCAGGTGGAACGGGAAAACATTTTTGTACAAAGCTTTGCTTGCTCAAGTTCGTTCACGTGGTGTCTTATTGCTCTCGCGACGACTGCTTCATCCGGTGCTGCGGCTAATAATATGCCAGGAGGTAGAACCGCGCACTCATCAAGATTCAAGATTCCTATTTGCCTTAACAATAATTCGATGTGTAACATCAAAACACAGTGGTGCGGCTGAAGTAATTAGGTTGGTGCTAAACTAATTATCTGGGATGAGGCATCTATGGCAAAGCGACAGGCGATAGAGGCCGTAGACCGAACAATGCGGGACATTGTAGGCGTTAGTCTTCCGTTTGGTGGAAAAATATGGTTATGGAGGTGATTTAGGCAGGTGTTGCCGGTCATTAAACGGGGCACCCGTGCACAGATTGTAGACTCCAGCCTACGAATGTCACCTTTGTGGTCCGTGACGAAAAAGATGCAGTTAACCATAAACATGCTGGCGCGGAATGATCCGTGGTTTTTGATTTTCCTTTAAGAGTAGGTGATGGAACTGAAGAGCCAATCGAAGGAAGCTTCATCCGCATACCAGATGACATGAAATTCTATGCCCTAATAAAGAAAACTTCGTACAGATTGATTAATGCTGTTTTTCATCGATTCAGGAAAAACTGAAAAGTACTTCTTCTGATTATATAATAAACCGAGCTATTATCCACAAGAAATGAGAGTGTTGATGAGATTAACGATCAGATGATTGATATTTTTCAAGGCGAGGAAAAAATTTACTACAGTTTTGACGAAGTTGAGATGATCGCCACAACTTTTTATCCGGTCGAGTTTTAAAACTCACTGACTGTCAGTGGTCTGCCGCCTCATAAACTTCGTTTGAAAATTGGATGCCCTATCATATTATTACGGAATATCGATCCATCACACGGTCTATGTAATGGCACACGGTTGATATGTAGAGGCTTCCAACGAAACGTTATTGATGCCGAAATAGCTGTCGTCAACATACTGGAAAAAGAGTATTTTGCCTAGAATCCCTCTATCACTTTCTGAAGAAGATATGTTCCCGTTCAAGTTGAAGCGAAAACAGTTCCCCATTTGACTTAGCTTTTCCATGACATTAACAAAGCTCAAGGTCAAACGATTCCGCATGTGGTGTTTATCTGCCGGAATCTGTTTTTTTCACATGGACAACTTTATGTTGCTTTATCAAGAGGGATATCACGGGAAAATACAAAGGTGTTAGTACACCCTTCCAAAAATTCAAACGAGCCGGAGTGTACACCTCAAATGTTGTATACCGGAAGTGTTACGTGATAGGTGAAATGTACGTTTGCCAAAACCTAACACTATGTTTTATTAAATTAAATGCTTATGTTTATGTTCGTGATGTCTTTTTCAGTAGTAATGTTTTCTTTTTTGTACGGATAAAATTTTTAATCAAAGTAAACACGTGATGTTTCTAATGAAAATACGATCAATTTACTACATATTAACTTATCATATTTGCTTTTGCATAATATAGAATCTAATATAAACAATAATATTTGAAAATGTGTCGGGTGTCATTTTAACTTCTAAAACTCTAATTTTATTTCCTTATCTATGTTATTTAATATTATGAGTTATGATAAATTCACATGTAAAAACTGAACATTTCTTGTTTTTCAGTTACCAAACATGCTGTGGACGAAGGATGAATCTGTCAAAGTGAAGAGTATTTCTAATAACCAAGCTACATAAGATATGTCATACAATCAAGAACAAATACCTTATATTCCAAAAAATCATCCTTCATTAGATTTAGCGGGAATGAACAAAATATACCGATGTTCATGGGCTTGCTCCTGATAACGAATGGTGATTACCCACAACAATTTAGATCATTCAAATGTTTGAACCTTTTGATTAAATGATATCATCACGATGAGATCACTTCATCACTGAATAAAAATGCGTACCGATAACTTTGCTTCAACTTAATGTTAAAAATTATATTCGTTTATTCGTGTATTACTTTGTTGCAAAATAATTTCTTGAACTAATTGATAACTTCAATGCATATATTACTTGCTAGGTGTGCGTATTGCATATCCGTATATCAACCACGATAATTATAGTCACGTAAGAGGTTACGAATATTAATATACTTTTGTATAGATAATACAATAATACATCATAAACATGT
>JABSNV010001267.1:0-116887 GCA_024085815.1 Flaveria linearis | reverse complement strand
AAAATTATAATACTTTAACTACTCAAATTTCAAATAAAAATGGCCATAGTTACCCATAAAGATTTATCTTAAAACCACTACACGCATCGTTGTAAACCACCACCCCCAACGTTTGAAAGAGTCGTCCTCGCTCACAATTTAAACCAAATCTTATCCGTTTAGGCAGGGTAGAAAGTTCATGAAGCTAATGAAACCAAACAAAACGCAAATAAATAAAAGACACCAATGCACCAAAACGAAAAAAACTCACAAACACGGGTGCCTCCCGGAAGCGCTACGGTTAAGAGTCTATAGCTCGACTTTCTTCTACGTAACCTCAGATCGGATCAGAAATCCGGATACTAACCGATAGAAGCTCTTCGTCTGCTTATCCGGCCCGTCAAGTCGTTTGGTCGCAAATATGGTTTTAATCGATGGCCGTTCACCCTGTCGTATGTGGTCATCGAAATCTTCAATCTCAAGTCTCCCGAGTTCCCTATCCGTATGATTTTATAAGGACCTGTCCACTTACTCTTTAATTACCTGGGAACAACTTTAAGCGGGATTGTATAACCACACCAAACTCCCTACTTCAAAATTCTTCAGTCTTAGTTTCGCATCATGCACACGTTTCATTTGTCTTTATAAATTGTGGCATTCTCGTAAGCTTCTTCCCGTAGCTCTTCCAGCTCCGTCAAGCTTAACTTCCGATGTTTGCCTGCAGTGTCATAATCAAAGTTAGCCTCTTTAATGGCCCATAACGCACGATGAGCTAATTCTAAGGGCAAGTGGCAAACCCTTCCGTAAACCAACCGGTAAGGGGTGTGCCCAATCGGTGTTTTGTAAGCAGTACGATATGCCCACAAGGCGTCATTCAATGTGTTAGACCAATCCTTGCGGTCAGGTCGTACGTCTTTTGTAAAATCTCCTTAATTTGGCGATTTGACACCTCCCATGGCCACTTGTTTGTGGATGATAAGGTGTGGCAATCCTATGATCAACACCATATCGCTTAAGCAATTTACCAAAATTAAATTTTGAAAATGTGATCCCCATCACTTATGATCACACGAGGCACCCCAAATCGACAGAAAATATTGGTTTGAACAAATTTGCACACAACACTATGGTCATTGGTCTTTGTGGCAATGGCTTCGACCCACTTTGACACATAATCAACCGCTAATAGAATGTATAAATTGCCAAAAGTTGGGGAAGGGCCCCATGAAATCAATCCCCCAGACATCAAAGATGTCGATTACTAGGATTGGTTGCATGGGCATCTCATTTCGTTTTGTGATATACCATCTTTTGGCAATTTGTACATGTCTTAGCAAACTCAAAAGCATCCTTAAAAATAGTAGGCCAAATAGCCCGCATTGTAACACTCGATGCTGTTTTCTGGCCACTAAAATGACCGCCACATGCAGATGCATGCGCCAAAGACAATACATCCGGTATCTCTGAATCTGGAAACATCGTCTGATCCGTTGGTCAGCCCCTATCTTGAACAAATCTGGATCTTCCCAAAAGTATTGTTTGGCACGTGACACAAAATGTTTCTTCTTCGACTTTGACCAATGTCAAGAATTGCACCGCAACACAATAATTGACAAAGTCAGCATACCATGGATCATTAGATAAGAAACAGAAATAATTGCTCATCAGGGAAGGTTTCATTGATTTCTAGCTCATGCTCATCCAAGTTATGGATGATTCGCGACAGATGGTCAGCTACCACATTCCTTTCCCTTCTTATCTCTTATCTCTAAATTAAACTCTTGCAATAACAGTATCCACCTAATCAACGAGGCTTGGCATCCTTTTTATCCATCAAATACCTGACAGCAGAATGATCAGAGTTAGACAATAATCTTACTACCCCAAATGTACGACCGAAACTTATCTAAGGCATAGACCAAGCAAGCAACTCTTTTTCAGTGGTTGTGTAATTTAATTGAGCATCAGAAAGCGTTTTACTTGCATAACAAATAGCGACCGGCTTCTTATATTACTCTGACCCAGCACAGCCCCAACTGCGAATCACTGGCGTCACACATAATTTCAAAAGGAAGTGACCAATCC
This sequence comes from Flaveria linearis, assembly GCA_024085815.1. Lineage (NCBI taxonomy): Eukaryota > Viridiplantae > Streptophyta > Magnoliopsida > Asterales > Asteraceae > Flaveria > Flaveria linearis. The sequence continues at coordinate 114,823 of JABSNV010001267.1, read as the reverse complement.
GGTGATTGCAAAATTGGGGCTTCCACCAACTTTTCTTTTAAATGTTAAATGCTTGTAAACACTTATCATCAAAGTTAAACGGGACGTCTTTTAGAAGCAAGTTACCAAGGGTTTTGTTATCATACTGAAATTTTAAATAAAACGCCTGTAAAAGCCTGCATTCCTAAAAATGATCTAATGCCTTTAATTTTGTTGGTGGTGGCAAAGTGGATATGACTTGCACTTTTGCCTTATCAACTCTATCCCCTGCTTGAGATAACGTTCCTAACACGATACCTTCTTGAACCATAAAGTGGCTCTTTTCCCAACTAAGAACCAAATTCGAGTCAACACATCTTTTTAGCACTTTTTGTAATTGATTTAAACATGATTCAAAAGATGTGAAAAATATTGAAAGTCATCCATGAAGATCTCCCATAGAATCCCCCACCATATCTGAAAAGATACTCATCATCACCTTTGAAAGGTGGCGGGGGCATTGCACAAGCCAAACGGCATTCGCCTAAATGCGAAAGTACCATACGGACAAGTGAAAGTGGTCTTATGTTGATCATCTGGATGGATTGCAATTTGGTTATACCCCTGATATATCCATCTAGAAAACAATAAAATATTTCACCCGCTAATTTTTCCACAATTTGGTCAATAAAAGGTAATGGGAAATGGTCCTTAGAAGTTGCAGCATTCAACTTCCTGTAATCGATGCAAATCCGCCACCCGGTTACCGGCCGGGTGGCTACCTCCGTACCATCCGCGCCTGAATAATCTGAATGCCAGCTTTCTTTGGTACTGTTTGCGTTGGGCTGACCCATTCACTGTCAGAGATAGGAAAGATAATACCTGCATCCAACCTTCAGCACTCTTTCTTCACTACCTCCCTCATGTTGGGTTTAATCGCCTCTGAGCATCTCGAGATGGTTTTGCTCCTTCTTCGGTGATGATTATGCATGACAATAGATGGGCTGATTCCTCTTAAGTCTGCGATTGTCCATCCTATCGCAGCCCGATGCTTCACTAATACCTCCATCAAAGCCTTCTCATGTTCTTCTGATAAGTTGGAGGCAATAATCACCGGAAGGATGTTGTTGTCTCCAACAAACACATACTTCAAGTGCTTAGGAAGCTCTTTCAATTCCAACTTAGGAGGCGTCGTTAATGATGGTTGTAGCTTGGTGTCGATATGCTCGGGTAAGCTTTCCACTTGATGGGTCCAAGTAGGTCTACCTTCCTTCACTGCCATCACTTCCATCTCTTGCTCAACCTTCTCCAATTCACTGGTTAGTTCCACCTGATCCCTGTCACAATAAACACACGCCTCTGTGATGTTTTCCTCATTAACATGAAGACCACACCTGTCCATAGTGTCTACAAAAAGCATTCACTATGGACCAGAGGATAAATGTATGGGAAAAAGAGTTTATTAACTGCCTTTGATCTCCAAAAGTCATATCAACTACCCCGGTTCTACAATTGATTAGTGAGTTGGAAGTGGCCAAAAATGGACGACCTAGTATAAATGTTTGTTGATCATTTGACTCTTCCGACACAAATCAAGAACTAAGAAATCAACGGGTAGTAAAAGTCTTCCACCCTGACAATAACATCAAAGCATTCCCCTAGGCAGTCTGGGTGTCCTGTCAGCTAACACCACAGTGGTGTGGGCTTATGTAATGGACCAAAATCGTATTGGTCATATAACTGCCCGGGAGAATGCTCACACTAGCTCCCAGATCTAACAAAGCCCGTGATATGTGAAAATCACCCACCTGAATGGATATCACCGGCTCTCCCGGATCTGGAAGCTTGGGTGGAACCGGTTGTCCTGTTAGTATGGCACTCACCATTAGACACTTCCACTTTCTTGGGTATTTTTGCATTTTCTTTTGAGTACACAAGTCTTTTAAAAATTTCGCCATACGCGGGCACTTGTTTAATTACCTCAAGCAATGGGATATTAACTTTTACTTGTTGAAAAAATTCCAACATCTCATCCTGTTGTGGTCCCCTTTTTCCCGATAAAACCTTTTTACCGGATCGATAATGCCCTAGGAAACGGGATGGTATTAGCCTCCACACCCTTTCCTGAACACTAATTGATTCCTCCCCATCACCCGATCAATTTTATTTGAAAAAGTTACTTTCTTGGGTGATTGGGTGTGACAGGTTCAATCTCACAATCACTATCCTCATCCTCATTGACATCCTCCACCACTCCTTCAATGAATTGTGCTGGAGGTTCAACTTTATTATCATAACCTTACCTGAGCGAAGAATGCTTACCTGGCTAACTGAAGGATGTCTGCTACTGATGGTCCTGCATTAGAGGAGCTGTGAGTTGGGTTCTTTGAGTATCACTAGAAGTTCCCTGGAGCTTTCTTCAGAATTGCAACTTCCTCAGCCAACTGCCCCACTTGTTTGGATAAAGCTTCAACACTCTTGTCTCTAACTTCGTTGGATTCTTCATCTCCTTCATGAACTCCAACAATTCCCTGTTGTTGGCTCTGCATTTCCTCCTGATCCACTCTGATCCGGTTATGCTGATAATTCCTTTGACCACCCCTGTTGTAACTTCTTGATTGTATTGATTACCCTGACCCATTGACCTGTTCTGATATTGCTGATGTGAAGGACCTTGGAAATTTGGATTCAACTGGTTGTCTGGGTTACCATACCTCAAATTAGGGTGATTCTTCAAACCAGGATGATAAGTATTATTATTAGTGTGTTACTGTAGGTCGCCTATCACCTGTACATAATTCACCTCTTCCAACCCCTCATCAAACTCTGGACAATCTCTGAAGTATGTCCAGCTTCACCACATCCCTGACATATAGTAAAAGAACTTGTAGCCTTTACTGTAGCCTTACCTGATGACTGACCCAACCGGAAGTCCTTCTATCCGAAATCATCAACCATATTCCTTGATTTCCTCCGGAATGAGCTTGCCTTTTGAATGTATACTCATCCGTTCCAATAACTCCCAATCATCCTCAGTATTAGTCATGAAGGTTCCTGCACTCGTTGAATTCACATCTCTTACATCTTCAGCAGATAACCCATCATAAAATGAAGAAATCAACTCCCATTGAGGAATGTCGTGATGTGGACAAGTTCTCAACAACTCCTTGAATCTGGTCCAAGCTTCATGGAATGGCTCATCTTGTTTCTGACTGAACGTACGAATGGCAGTTCTAGCTTCACTTGTCTTCTGTGGTGTATAGTTCCTCTAAGAAGGCCTGCTGCATTTGCTCCCATGTGTAAATGCTGGCAGCAGGTAGGGAATGAAACCACTTCTTCGCATTTCCTTTCAATGTGAACTGAAATAGCACTAGCATCACTCTTCAGGTGTAAAACCTTATGCCCCAATAGTCTCACAAATGGCACTAACTCGTTTAGATGCAAATAGGGTTCTTCCTTGGACAGTCCATGAAACTCAGGAAGAATGGCCAGACTATTAGACCTAGTCTCAAATGACTTCCCTCTAAATTATGGCCGACTAGGGTGATGAAGCTCCAGCAATGGTAGGGCGAAAATGGCTATCAACCCCTTGTACAATGGCTTGGCGGGGTTGAAGCCCGGGGTTTCGATTTGCCCGAGGAAATCCTTGTCTTCTACCTTGAATTGGGCCCTGATTTTGCCTATATTGCCTCGGTGTTCATCTGTCTGTATCGGCCTTGGTTGTTATTAGGTTCATAGTATTGCATATCCTCCTCAACATACTCATCTTCATTCCCATCACTTCGTCCATCTATGTCATCATCCCAAGTATGGATGCTTAATCTGTCAAATCTATCCTCCTCGGCCTCGATCCTATTAACCCCCCTTTGATGTCTCATATTCTGCCTTGGGAGCCCATATTGATAGGGGTTTTGCCTTGGTTGAGGATAAGGATTTTTTCTTTGAGGTGGTATGTTGGGGCAATTGGGTTTTGTGCTTGTGGCTGCAAATTTGGGTAGGGTAATGGGTCATTTGGGGGATTGGTTGGTTTGGTGGAGGTTGATCAATTGGTGGATTTGGCGGGTTGGTCATTGGGTGGATTTTGGTTAAGTGGTGGTGGTGGTGGGTTGTGTTCCATCTGCACTCTTTGACTGCTCTGATGATTGAGTTTTTGCACGGGATTGTGCTCGATTTCTTCGAGCGGTCTTTTCAACTTCAGGATCAAAATTAACGGGACTTGTTCCTTGCGTACCGGGTATGCATGCACGGAGCTGTCACCTGCACACACAAAACACACCTAGCGTAACAAAGAAGAGAAAGTAAATAAAACAAGCTAACAAGTAAAACTTAAACTTGACACTTTGCGCACTAATCCCCGGCAACGGCGCCATTTTGATGTCGGTTGTCAAGCCTAATCAAAAACAATTTATAAGGTTTCCAAACTCCCTAAGATAGCTAGGGTAAGTCGGGGGTCGATCCACAGGGAATATGTGGAAAGTTTTGTAGTTTAAATCTAAAAGTTGTAGCTTGATTACAAAAACTTAATAAAAATGACTAATCGAGAAAAGTAACGAACTTTATGATTAATTGAATTGCAAACAATAATGTAAAAGGGTAATCTTCTCCGGATTCAGGTTTACTACTTAGATTTGCCTTGAGTGTTATAAAAGTCATATAAGCTTAAGGGTCGATTGGGTAAAAACAATAGATTGAATAAGACTGTTGTTAAAGAAACTACTCGAATCATATCTTTGTTTGTGATACTCAATCCCATCCAACATTAACGTTTCAAGATGAAAAGAAATCTAAAACAATCAAAGTGGAACAAGTGATTTGAAAGCAACACACATATTTTAGAGTTTCAACCAACAAATAATGTACTCGGCTTAAACTACCGTGTTCAAACATTAACTCAACCACAAAATCATCAAGAACAAATCATAGTAGTAAACCTTACTACCAAAGAAGATTACTAGGAGATTAGCTAGACATGATAATGAAGAACCCCAAATCAAAATCAAGATTAAACATCGTATCTAACGTTAAGGAATCAAACCGAATGATTTAAAATCACTTGAAAAGCCTTGAAATCGCCTCGGGAGCCTCTTGAAGCCTTGGGGACGAAAGGGGGCGACTATGGAGGTGTAGAATGAGAGATATCTCAAAAACCTAATTTTTTCGGCTTTTAAACGAGTTCAGCACGCGTGGCCACCGTAAGTCATTTTTCCACCGTAAGTTACGGTGGGGAGCCTTCTGCTGCACTTTTCCATCAGCCACCGTAAGTCACTTTTTCACCGTAAGTCACTGTGGCTGATTTTTCCAATTCTTGGTTTCTTCATATCTTTTTCGTTTGGACTCCGTTTCGTTCCCGTTTGCGGCCACGTTCTCGTAATTGAATTCTCTATCATCTCATCTATCATGATCTTTGATTATCATCCATGTGCATTCTTCAAAAACTCCTCAAATGATTGTGTTTAACCTACAAAACATCAAATCCTCGTAGTAACTTGTTCACACAATCTCTTATATGACCATACTAAATGCATTAAATTAACCACTTAATCATGATAAACCTCATTCCAAACCCCTAGCATCAAATTCCCTCAAAACCCAGTCAACAGCAAGTTTGGGTTTGATAGAGCAAAGCAAAGTGTTACAACTGCAAACCAACTTGGTCACTTTGCTAGGGAATGCAAGGCTCCCAAGAATAACTCGGGAACCCCACAGGCCTCTACACATCCCACTGCTCAAAGCATGAAGAGAAGTCAACTGAAACAGCTGCTGTGGCTCAAGAAGTTGACTGGAGCTTCATGGTTCAGGATGTGACTCCCGCTCAAGCACTTATGGCCGGAACAAATGATGATCAGGTATATGAACATCTTTGTACTGCTGCCTGTATTGCTAAAGTTAAACTTTATAAGGATTACATTTTGGAAATCAGATCTGAGGTTTAGTCTTTAAATGTGTTAAAATCTGATTTTAAGAGAGCTGAATCTGACTATCAAAAGAAAATTGAAGAGTTAGAGAAAACTGTGTCTCTTTTAAAACATGAAAAGACCAACTATAAGACTCAAATCAAAGATTAATCCAAACTATCTGAAGTTCAAGCCCAGTTAGTCACTGCTGAGGCTCAGGCCAGGAAGCAAGCTATTGCTGAGCAAAGCTTCCAAACTATTCTTGCATCATCCTCTCATTCCAAAATGTTTTATCAAAACAAAGAAGGGTTGGGAACCAATGAAATAGCTCCACCGCACTCTTATGAGTCTATTAGACTACCTAGATGTGGTACTGAAGAGCAAGAGGTTCCAACTGCTGACCCTTCTCCATTGGAACCAGAGGAGAGGCAAAAATAGTGGCCACCACAGGGGAGAAACAGGAGGATACACCCATCTCCACCTATGAAGACCAAATCCTAACCACCAAGGCAAGAAGAAACAGAGCTAAAGCTGCTAGAAGGACTGCCAAGAAGGTTGCAGAGTCCAAGCTTAAGATTGACCCGAAGCAAAAGGGTGTCTTCATCTCTGCGGATTCCAAGTGGTAGGTACTTCTGATTCTGGAAAGGAGTGTAATACCAGCACTCCTGTCCTACCAAAGGATCAGAAGTTGAAAGGAAAAGTTGCTGATGAAGAAAAGAAATCCAAGAAACAGCAACCTGCAAATTCCCAGAAGACTAACATTGCATGCATAATGTGTGGTCTGCACAACCACATGACCAAGGATTGTTACTACAATCCAGCAAGCACACATTATGCAAATAATGTTAAAAAAGAAGGAGTCAGAGAAGGTTTCTCAGTTGGACCATTTCAAACGGTCCAAATGATGAAGAAGGGAAAGCGGTCTCGGAAGCCAAGTTGCTTTCGGAAGAAAGCACTTCTTCCGAAGGGAAAATGGCTTCGGAAGCCAAAGCTTCTAAGGTTCGGAAGAACAAGAAGGCTCCCTTGAAACCATCTCAGAAGAAGACTACTTCGGAAGAAAAGGTGGTGAAGGCTTTTTCCGAAAAGAAAGAAGCTTCGGAAGAAGACCCTGCTGCAAAAGCTTCAACAAGCTCATCCTCAAAGATCAACCAAGGGATGGATTGGAAGATCAAGGAAGATGCTGCAGCCCAAACCTCTTCTTCAACGACCTCTATTGAACCACAATGCATATCTTTTGGTTCACTTATGTCATTATCTTTGGAAGAGCCCAAGACCAACCAGGCTTGGGCTTCCAAACAAAACTAACCATCTCATCTTATGTGCAGGGACGTCCATTTGACAAGAACAACAATGTCTGGATTGTAGATAGTGGATGCTCCAGGCACATGACAGGGAACAGATCTCTCCTTCAACAATTCCAGAACTATGATGGAGGGCCTGTCCAATTTGGAGGTGAGGCCGGAGGATATATTTCTGGCAGAGGAAGTATATCCAATGGCAGAATAAACATTGACAAAGTTCACTTTGTCAAACAGCTTGAACACAATGTGTTAAGTGTTTCTCAATTCTGTGACCAAAAGCATCAAATGCTTTTCACAGAACATGAGTGCATTATCCTCAAACCAGGGATGACAATTCCTCCGGAATTGGTGCTTCTTAGATCTCCCAGGGAAGGGATATGTACAAGCTGGATATGAACAATGCTTCTCCTATGGGTGAAGTATCATGCTTTCTTTCCAAAGCTGATAGTGATGAGTCAACACTATGGCATAAACGCATGTGTCATGTGAATTTTAAAACAATGAATAAATTGGCTAAAAATAACTTGGTACATGGTTTGCCTAAAAAGGAATTTTTCTGCAAAGATAACTGTGTTGCATGCCTGAAAGGGAAACAACACAGATCATCTCATAAATCCAAATGTGTTAACTCTATCACTACTCCATTACACTTATTGCACATGGATCTCTTTGGACCCACAAGTATAATGAGCATTGGAAGGAAATCATACTGCCTTGTGATTGTTGATGATTTTACAAGATTTACATGGGTATTCTTTTTAAGAAGTAAAGATGAAACGGCTGAAACTTTAAAATCTTTTATTCTTAAAATAGAAAATCAAATGATCACAAGGTTAAGATCATTAGAAGTGATCAAGGGACTGAGTTTAAGAACTTTGTTCTTGACTCATTCTGTGACTCAAAAGGGATTACCAGACAATATAGTGCTCCCAGAACTCCTCAACAAAACGGTGTTGCTGAGAGGAGGAATAGGATACTTATTGAGGCTGCTCGGACTATGTTAGCTGATTCAAAGCTACCTCTAACATTCTGGGCAGAGGCAGTCAGCACTGCATGCTATGTGCAGAACAGGGTTCTTGTAGTTAAGCCCCTTGGAAAAACCCCTTATGAGTTATGGAACAAGAGGCCACCGTTCATTGGCTTTCTAAGGTCCTTTGGCTGCAGGTGTACCATACTTAACACAAAGGAAACTTAGCAAAATTTGCTGAGAAGTCGGATGATGCTATCTTTGTTGGATACTCTTCTAGCTCCAAAGCTTATAGAGTATACAACATCAAGAATCAACAATTTGAGGAGTCATCTAATATAGTTGTTAATGAGCACACTCCTTGTGTTAGGGGGAATGGACCTGATTATATCTTTGACTTAGAATTGTTTCCAAACTATTTAAACAATCTTATGAGAATGTTTCAGCTGGAACAGGTGCTCAAGGTGATGCTGATGCTGATGCAGATCAACTATTTGAGCTTCCCAGACCTCTTCCAAATTCTCCAAGAGCTGAAAGGCAACAAGCTTCAACCATTCACAGATCTGATATTGTAACTATCTCCAGGAATAGTGAAGCTTCAACAAGTGAATCACTTGATCAACCTCAAAGCTCTTCAGGTGATCCATTACAACACCAGGTTGAGGGAAGTAGTATTCTGAAGGAACAGGCAACTGTTAATACTACTTCACAACCAACCATTGATGATGTTTCTCAATCATTCAATCAGTCCTCATTGAATGACTTTGAAACAACAGTTGGACAGAGTGATCCAGTTCCTGATCAGAACATGTCCAACCTGGACTTATCTCTGCAACTGGAAGTGATTCCTCGTCTTAGGATTCACAACACTCATCCAACTGAGAACATCATAGGGAATGTCTCTGAGGGTGTGAGAACAAGAGGGCAAACTCATCATGGGAATGTCTACTTGTATTCTTGCTTTTTGTCTCAGATGGAACCAAAGAAGGTGGAAGACGCCTTAAAGAATAGTAGTTGGGTTGAATCGATGCAGGAGGAGCTGCTTCAATTCACAAGACAAAAGGTCTGGAATCTATGCCCACTACCATCTGGTCAAGTACCCATAGGCACTAAATAGGTGCTCAGAAACAAGAAAGATGATAGAGGCTTGATTATCAAGAACAAGGCAATATTAGTAGTTCAAGGGTATACTCAAGAGGAAGGAATCGATTATACTAATGTCTTTGCACCTGTTGCATGACTTGAGGCAGTTAGGATCTTCCTTGCTTACGCTGCATCCAAGAACTTCACAGTCTACCAACTTGATGTCAAGTGTGCATTTCTATATGGGGATATAGATAGGGAAATCTATGTATGTCAACCTCCAGATTTGAAGATCCACAGCATCCCAACTATGTGAGCAAACTGGATAAAGCTCTATATGGGCTGCACCAAGCACCTAGGCTGTGGCATGAGACCTTGTCTCAATTTCTCCTGAAGAATGGATACACTAGAGGTACCATTGACAAGACTCTTTTCATCAGAAAGAGTGGAAAAGAAATATTGCTCGTTCAAGTCTATGTTGATGACATCATATTTGGTTCTTCAAATGACCACATGTGCAAGGACTTTGAGAGCATTATGAAGCAGAAATTTGAGATGAGTTCCATGGGAAAAATGGACTTTTTCCTTGGAATTCAGGTGAAACAGATGAAGGAAGGGTTCTTCATAAGTCAATCTTAGTATGTCTCAGACATCTTAGACAGATTTGAAATAAAGGACTGTAAACCAACCAAGTCACCCATACCCAGAAACCATAATCTTTGCCCTGACCTTGAGGGGGAGGATACTGATCAACATCAGTATAGAGCAATCATTGGTTCTCTGAAGTATCTCACTGCTAGTAGACCAGATATCATGTTTGCCACATGCATTTGTGCAAGATATTAGGCTGCTCCCAAGGTGTCTCACCTAGCTGCTGCAAAGAGAATCCTCAGATACCTCAAAGGAGCACCTAAACTAGGTCTCTGGTATCCAAGAAATAGTGATTTCAATCTCTATGGATACTCTGACAGTGACTATGGTGGCTGCAACATTGACAAGAAATCCACATCAGGAGGATGTCAATTTCTTGGTGGAAGGATTATCTCATGGCAATGCAAGAAACAATCCTGTGTCTTACATCAACTGCTGAAGCTGAATACATTGCTGCTGCTAGCTGCTGTGCTCAATTGCTATGGATTCAAAATTAGATGTTAGACTATGGATTCAACTTCATGACTACTCCTATCCATATTGACAACAATAGTGCTATCTCCATTACTGAGAATCCGGTGAAGCACTCCAAGACAAAGCACATTGATATCAGGTATCATTTCATTAGAGATATTCATGAGAAGAATTTGATCAAGTTAATCAAAGTTGACTCAAATGAACAATATGCTGATTTGTTCACAAAGGCATTTGATGAATAAAGATTTAAGTATCTCATATCAGCTATTAGGATGATAAATATTGATTAACTACCTCTTTTGAAAAGCTTTTTAAATGTGTAATGTCTTGTGTCAATACAATTTAAGCCCTGTTACAAAAGACCTTTAAATTATTCTAAGTGTAAATTCCTTCCGAAGAGGAATTAACTCTCGGAAGATATTCCTGAATATCTTCCGAAGCCAAATTCCTCAATGGAAATTTTCTTCTCGGAAGAGTTTTTGGTCTCGGAAGAAGCGATTGATTTTACATCAGATCTACTTCCGAAGCTTATATAACTCTCCATTCGGAAAGACAATTTTACCTTCGGAAGCAATGCCTTGCTTCGGAAGAGAAATTGCCTTCAGAAGATAATTACCTTCGGAAATGTTTTACATTCGGAAGTAAAGGTTTTACTATGTAAAGGATATCTTTTGGGCCCCACTCTGTAAAAAGTAAAGATTTTTCTTATGATGGTCAGATTATTTAAAATTATCCTTTGCCGCCACTATCATTTCTCCGTCGTAAACCACCATACCACCCACAGTAACCCAAACAGTTACCCTATTACCGCCACTACCACAATTCATCCCCTTTAAATAATCCATACTGATCAAATTCATCTTCTTTTACAAATTACTGCCCTAACTATTCCCTTCACTGTCAAACCTGCAATTTCACCCAAATTCAAGCTTACCTTCTCTTCAATGGCGCTAAACCCTCAGCACAATCAAGTCGCATTACTTGATTCTTCAAGAGATGCCGACTTCACTCAAATCATCACCTTTCTTACCGAATCCACATACCTCACTGCACTAACAGTTAACCCCACCGTATACTCCAACCATATGTCCGAATTCTGGAGTAACGGTCAAACTGTAGTTCTGAATGGGGTTCGAGTACTGAGAACTCGCATTTGTGGCCAAGAGTTGGTCATCACAGAATAACTCATCAGGGAGCATCTCGAGCTTCACGATGATGGGGCCCCTACTGAGTTCCCCAAAGAAAACTTGGAAGGCACCTATATCCTCATGGGATATGGAGGGGATATGAGCAGGTCTACCGTCTACAAGTTTAACTTCTCTTATCATTGGAAGTTCCTGCTGCACATTATCTTGCACTGCCTCTCCAATAAATCAGGGGGTTGGGATCAAATCCCATATGAACTAGGATGCCTAGTTCATGGGTTGGTGAAAGGTCTACGCTTCAACTACTCAAGATTTGTGTTGACCAACCTTATCAGCAATCTGAGCAGGGATACATTCTTCATGTATCCCCGATTTATTCAACACATAATCAACAGTGAGCTGGAACCGAGCAAGCTTGTCTGTGCAGCTGCTCTTACTGTTCCACAAGTAAGACCTACCATCTTCAAAACATTGAAGAAGGTTTCCATCAACTTCACTGGACGGTACACTGCATTACCTCCAGAGATGACTGAGCGCATAGCTCCTGGTGATATCCCTGTTATCCCCACAGGTGATGAACCCACACCAGCAACCTCCACCACAATGCCAACAAAACCTTCTTTACCCATCAAAGTTACATACCAGAGACGTCCCAAACGAACCCTTGTTCAATCTACTCTGATTGAATAAGCTCCCACTGTTCAAACCAAAAGGGCTAGAGTGGAATCATGGGCTCCCACTCAGTCCGAGGTCACACCATCCTTCACAATTGACCTCAATGTGGGTTTTGAGCCTCCTCAGTCTTAAACCCAAGAGCCCGAACCCCAAACCTTAAGCCCACAGGGTGAGTCTTTACACTCCCCTGTGCAGCCTTCTAGGGACAGCCCCACCATAGGCTCAATGCCTGTAGACATTGATCTACGTCCCGGGTCAGTAGGTTTAACTTCCCTATCTTTCACTGACCTTTTACTCCGTACTGATGAAGAGATTACATCTCTCCATGGCCATGAAGTTGATCTTCAACACCCTCTCACAGATCAACAGAGCCAAGAGAGATCCCTTATCTCTAGCCCCTATCAGCAGCCAACTACTGAGGTGAGTCCCACTAATGTGGAGGGGAATCATGTAGGCTCAGCTGCCACTACTCAGAGTCTCTCATTGAGCTCTCAGGACAGTGGTAACATCATTAGGACTGAGTCTACGGCAACTTTGCCCATTGACATCTCTGAAAGAGATGACTCTGAGCAAAGGTATCCAGGGTGCCAAGAAGCCACATCTGGTGGTGAGACTGAGCATACTAGGTATGTTATCTCATCTCCCCGTGATTCTTCGCATGAAGATGAGGGAAGTATGCAACTCACACTTCAGTACTTGCTTTCTAAGGTCTCCAACCTGGAATCACAGGTGAAGATCTTAGAATCAAGGACTGCCACTCAGCAACTTGAGATTAACCATCTCAAGGCTAAACTAGCTGAGAAACAGACAGGGAGGTCTGTTAGGCATGTACCTATTCAGGTCTCACTGACTTCTTCTTCTAGCTCATCTAGCTCTCAAGATGATGCTACCAAAAAGGGGGAGAAAATTCAGAGACAAACACTTGAGGAACCACAGGCCTAATCCTTTACTTCCCAACTCATCACACTACCTGAGTCATCTCAATTCTTTTTAGAGATTGACTCAAAGATGCTTCAAGATCTCTACAGACTTTTCACAAAGTTTGTATTGAGATCCTCCTTAGAACAGCCCAGCCCTGACACCACACTTATTTACTTTGGGGCTGAGGAGCTTCAAAGACTGGCTGCACCTTCTACCACTGTGGAAGAAGTTGGTCAACCTAAGGTCCACATGGAACCTAAGATTAACTTCGAAGGGGAAATGGGTACTGATGGCCCAGCAACTAAAACAGATGGGACAAAACTTGCAGCAGTCTCATCTTTCGAAGCTCAGGCTGAAACTTCTGAAGTGGACATTGAAGCCTCGGAAGAACAAGAAAAGTCTTCCGACGCCGAAATAGAAGCTACGGAAGGCTTATTCCAGATGTCCGAGGAACTGACCATCACAGATGTTATTGCTGAAATAGCATCTGAGGTGAGCAGGGAGGACATTTCTGATATTCCTCCAACCCAAACACCAGCTGAACTTCTCTCTCAATCTGAACCCTCTATCCAAGAACCACCACAGTCAAGCCCTGCCAAAGACAAAGGAAAAAGGAAATTGACTGTGGAAGAGCTTCAGGAGGAGGAGAGGATTGAAAAGCTCAAGAAGAAAGGTAGGTTTCCTACTGATAAACTGCTAGCTGCTAGTTCTAAGGCAGCTGCAGTCAATCAGGAAGAGATCAACACCAAGAGAAGAACAACATTCATTGACCAGCTCATCAGCCTAGAAGCTACCAATGAGGAAGTACTACTGCTACCACTAGAGGAGTTGGTGTCTTTGGAGAGGTCAACCCGGCTAAGGCAAGAAGAAGAAGCCAGGTTGGCCTTGGAGAGGAAAGAAGAAGAGCGAAGGGAAGCAGCCTTGAAGCTTAGAGAGGCTAGGATCAAATTCCTACTCTCAAGAGGCTTCAGTCTTCCTGAACTATCTCCACATGATGATGACATGATCCTGCTGCTCCACAACAAAGAGCAGGATCAAATGGAGAAGGAAATGAAGAAAGCTGCTAGGGAGAAGATGAAGGAGAGGAAGCAGAGGGAGGAAGAGAAGGGGGTCACTGTCACTAAGAAGTTCAATGACAAAGCCTGGATGAAAGACTATCTCCGGGCTCATGGCTTCTCTGGTAGGCAGGTGGGACCTATGTCCGAAAGGACACTCCAGCGGATAGTCAGTGAAATTAAAGCTGACATCCGTTTGGGGAAAAGGAAGGAGATGTAAAGGAGGGTACAGGGAATGGTCTTCACCCCAGCCACTCAACCACAACCCACACCAGAAGAACCAATCCCATTTCCCATCAAAACCGAACCCACCGATGAAACCTTCACCCCTGAACCCACAACTAAACCTAAACCTACCACGTCACCTCAACCACCCAAACTACCCATCCTAAAACCCAAAACACAACCCAAAACCACTAAACCTAAGCCTGCCCAATAAAAACCAAGACCATCCCCTCAGCCTCCTCAACATCTCTCCTTTGAGGAAATAAAGGAGTTCAAGACAAGGCTCATCAACTGCACCACTTTGAGCAGCATCTCCTGTGAGGGAGACCTTATCAACATCACCTATGTTGATAACTCTTCAAGCTCCCTCACCCTAGGCCAATTTCTTGAGTTGCCAAGAGACACCTTGGGCCAGGATGCAAGACTTCTTGGTCTCAACTCCGATACCCTCAATGCTGAGGAGAAGAGACTAAGAAGGAGACTGGTGACTCTACTGGATACAAGGAAAGAGGACAGGATTTCTAGTCAATCTCCTGGACCTAGGAAAGCTATAATCCAGTGGAGGTTCGATGAACCTTCTCACAACTTTGTTGTGGAAAGAGAGAATGGTGAAACTAACAGGCTTAATGTCACTTCTCTATAACATCTTAGCAGATTTGACCTTGCTGAGCTTGCAGAGAAGCCATTCTTCAATCCCTCCAACTCTGAGACTGCTGCACACATCAGAAATCATATCAGCGGTCTCCACTTAGCCGAACTAAGTAGAAGAGCCAAGATTGAAGAAGAGTTGAAGTTGAAAAGAGCGGAAGACAAGGAAAGACCAACCACCAAAGACACAGCCTTTCTACAGATGGTGGAAGGTCCTGAATTGGAACCAATAGTTAGATGGGAATATGACTATAGTTCCCATCAACTAACTCTTTTCAGAGGGCCACAACAAAGGGTACATATAATCCAAGGTGACAGAGTAGAGGTTTTGTCTACCAAGGATTTGTACAAGATTCTCAGCACCATATCAAGAAAGAATGAAGACACTGATAAACACTTACTGTCAATGGTGCTGAGAGCTTTGAGAAGAAGAGGGAAGTGAAGTTTTGGTAGCATCAGCCTAGGGGGAGTTTGTTGGGTCATGACAAGGCTGGTACAACCAAAAGCACTTCACATAGTCATTTTGGTGCTACATTCAAGGGCTTCCGAAGCTAAGCATGAGATCTTCCGAGAGTCTGAAGAACAACAGCTGAAGATATCAACTGAAGGCAACAACTAAAGCTAACAGCTGAAGACTATCTTCCGAAGACAAAGTCTGATGAAAGAGCTGAAGACAAAGTCTGAGCTTCCGAAGACAAAGTCTGATGAAAGAGCTGAAGACAAAGTCTGAGCTTCCGAAAACAAAGTCTGAGCTTCCGAAGACAAAGTCTAATGAAAAGACAAAGTCTGAGCTTCTGAAGACAAAGTCTGAGCTTCCGAAGACAAAGTCTGAGCTTCCGAAGACAAAGTCTGATGAAAGAGCTGAAGACAAAGTCTGCTTCCGAAGACAAAGAAGACTCCAAGCCTCGGAAGAAGCAGTCTTCCGAAGTATAAGTGGCTTCGGAAGAAGTTATTCTTCCGAAGCATTTTATCCTTCGGAAGACATTGCTATGACCAGCAGATAAAAGTATGGTCCCTGACAGTCCGCTGCAGACCTCTGATACAACATGGCATCTTCCTAAAGAGCCATATTGTTGACCATACTTTATTCTACTGTTCACCTTTTTATGATAGTACATGTTACCAACTTTAGTTGGTGACAAAAGGTAAGTCAGGGACATGTCCTGACTACCAACTCTCAGGCAAAATGTCTGAAAGACCTCATCTAGAGTCTTGTAGTATAGATGTAAGGTTAGAGGTGTCCAGCTGGTATCAAAGTATATCCGGCTGTAGGTAGTATTATATATATCTTCTCCTTGTAACTCTTTAGACAAGCGATTTGAGTACAAGAGTCTTGTAATCCTTTGAGTTGAGAGGCAATATATAAAAGTACCTTGAAAATTTACATCCTGTGTTTATTTTTACTGTTTGTTACTTGTTATATTGTGATCAACTCTTCATAGACTCTTGCTGAGTGTTGATTCACAGTGAGTTTGAGAGAAAAACCTTCTGTTGAGTGACCCATAATCGATCCTGCAAGGTATTTAATGCAAAGAACTACAATTTAAAGAAGAAGATAAAAGGAGGGATATTTTGGTCTTTAAAAACACTAACAGAGAAACTTAACATTTGTTAGTGTTAATGTTGTCAGTTTACACTCCTAACATAGTTCAGGCCCGCATCTTTAGTTTTTGAAAAGTGGGTACCAAACTTGCAATACGTGCAAACCCTAGGGATTATCCATGTAATTTACTGGTGTATTTATGAGTGTATTTTATTCGGGGTAATTTTAGCGTTGCGTCATCGAGTTTAATAAACAAAAGAAAAGAAAAGAAAAACGTGAAAGAAAATTAACTAGAGACAATAAATGAAGAGAAAAAAATAATGAAGATAAAAAATATATTAAAATTTTGTGCTCCAAAGTTTGAGAAAAAAATAAGAATTTTATGTGTTTCATTAATTTTCTTTGCATTTCCTTCCATTTTAAAATAAAGGTTAGAAGGAAATTGAGAAGAAAAAAGAAATGATTAGAAAAAAAACATATTAATTTTTTTTAATGTTTATTATTATTAACGTTTCAACAACGGAGAACTTTATTAAACCAAATAGTAGCAAGGACTAGGAGAATGAATACAAGCACCAAGTTTATAGAAAACGATTAATAAAATATTAATAATTTTCGAAAGAAAAAGAGCGTTAATGAGACCGATCTATCGTGAGCTTTATTCTTGATCCAAAAGATGGATAATGTCTTGATTTCCTCCACCAAATCGATGATGTTGGTACCACTGTTCTTATGTCCTTTTCGTTTATGGCCCTTCAAATAATCCAAATAGTTATCATAAGAATTGCAATAAATATTTTCCTATTGTCATTATTGTTTAATACCACCTTGTGTCTCTACACGAAAGCACAAACAATGAGGACTTTGTTGCGAATTTGCACCAAAGTGCAATGAAATACCAAACTTGATTAGCTATATGACAAATAAAACATCGTCTACACTTTCGTGTACCTCGTCACAATAGGGCATAGGATATTGGGTAAATTGACTTTCTACAATGATAAGCAAACCGAGTTGGAATCTACAGAGTCCCATTCTCTAAAAGTAGATATTTACCTCCTTTGGAATTCAATCATGGGTCGATCCATGTGATGTATGGTTCCAACTATCTACACGTGATCTAAATGTTTTAACCGAGAAATCATTTTCTTTAGTGTTATGTCAAATCCATCTATCCATCAACATATTTGAAGGGTTGAAACCGGTAAGCAATGAAGAAAGCCTAGCTGGCTCTTAAGATTCTTTTGAGTTAAAAAGGTTTTGTTTCCATCACCATTTATAAATAACACCCAACGTGGTTCAATTAAAGCACTTGTCTGTTGTTATAGATTGATTTACTTCAGGAGCAAAAAATGTTGGGGACCTAGAGCTTAACGATGCCTTGTCCAACCATATACCCACCCCTTGTATCCTTTCCCATTCCCATCACCTTTTAATATTGGTTTCGATGTTGGTATTGTATTTGATAAGTTCATGGAGCACCATTGAGATTGTTTTTCTAGCAACCTATGATAGAAGTTCCAATTAGAATAGAATGCCAAATTCATGATTGATGATGGATGCAAATAATAACCTTGCGGCAAAGACTATTGTTCATTTGTTTGAAGCACCACCACTATTTGGCTAACATAATAAGATTGGTTACCACCCAGATGGGGGTAATTACTTGTCTCCCCCGAGAATGCCAGTGGTCTTGGGGTGGGATCATTTAAACCAACCAATCTTAGTCTGCTAGCAAAAAGGTGTTATTGCTTCAAACAAAAGAAAAAGGTCGTTGACGCAAGGTAATATTTGCATCCACCATCAATCACGGATTTGATACTCTACCCCAGTTAGAAATGCTATCACGGGTAGCTAGAAATCAATCTCAATTGGGCAGTTTGAACTTATCAAATACAATACGGACATCAAAACCAATATTAAAGGGGCGGTAGGAACATAAGATGATATAAGATTTTGGATGAATGTATGGTGGGGCAAGGCACTATTGAGCTCTAGATTCCTGGCAGTATCTGCTCTTAAAGTAAATCAGTCCATAATCATTGAGCTTTAAGTTCCCAACATTATTTTGTCTGAATTTATAGTCATACCCCCTCCCCTTGAGTTCTAGGATAAATACAATTCAAGTCTTTAATGATTTTTGTTTTTTATTGTGTGTATTATGATGATGATAATAAATTTTTACATCAATGTTAGTATGTTCTTTATAAAATCTAATATTCAAATTGATTTAAATTGTAGATTTTATATCTGGTGTTATGAGTTGTTAAATGTTATTATTCATACGATTTGAGATAGAAAAAAGGAATTGGAATCGGATGTTGCATAGAAACAAGTGTTGGAAACATTTAATCGGTTAGAAAAAAAAACTGAAAAGATCTAAGATTAGCAACAGAGAGTTATGTAACAAATGCAATGTCTGAAGTTGGCTAAAAAGTCGTTTGCCTCTAACATGAAGCATAGTTGAAAATGATTATTTAAATTTGTTTGAATATGATAATTCAAATAATTAACAGACATGAATTGTTGAAAACATACATTCTAGAATTGATGTAATTAGATTTTGGAATTGTGCAAAATCGGTTTCTAGATTTATGAAAAGTAGGGCTTTAAGAATTGTAAAAAAATCGTCTTAGCGAATAATAAACTTATTACTAATGACGTGATCCACAATTGTAATTTATTAAATCCACAAATACGTAACCGGTGTTTTTTTATAAACTTTTTTATTCTTTTACTTTTTTAAAGGAAAAAGATATTACTTGTATAATTTTTGTCTTTATCTTTATCTTTATCTTTACTAGTATATGATACAAAACATTGGGTCAAAATAGGAATTTCACTAAATTTTGTGAGACGTGCCCTTTAAATGAGATTAGTTTATCTGGATTTGATATGTCGTGGTCACGTTACCTTGATGTGATTATTTAAAAATTAAAATGATGATGACCAAATATGGGTATGTGTGTAATCGGGAAATTTAAACTTTTACGTGGTTGTATGACATGGAAACACTTCATGTTATGCGTGTAGTAAACTGGAAACGATTAATTGATCGTGTTGCTTGAATTGGGGTTGGGTTAGAACTTAGAGGTTAGGGTTCTAAAACTAAATTGAGGGTTTTGGATTTCTATAGATATACTTTAAAGATTTTGAGTGATAAAAAGTGATGTGCATGTTAAATAGCCTCACTTTACAAAATAAAGATGTTATGTTGTTAAATAGTAAATTAGGTTTAAGAAGAAATGATATCAAATTGAATGATTCATGATGCACATTAGGTGTTTGAGGAAATGCCTCAAAGAAGAACATGACTAATTAGAAAGCATAGAGTGATTTCTTCAAGAAAGAATAGTCCTTAAAAAGGATTTCATACAACCTTAACATAATAAACACCATTCTCTGTTCTAAAATAATAAAATGAAATATTAACCTACATGGAGTTTTGTTATTGAAGTAACCTTGATTTCAGTATGCTAAGTTTATGGTGTTGAATTCTTCAAGACTAGCAATTGTGTTGACATGTACCATCAACAAGCCGATTGTGGACATCAAGAAACGATCAAAGATCTCATAAGTTAATTTCACTTAATTTGAAAGTATGTATTTTTATGTTCGAATTATTGTTGATTTCATGTGTTTAAGCTTTTTTTTCATGCAAGTTGAAAAGGATTATCACTAATCTTTTGTTGATGCAAAGTATTGTTATTCTTAAAAAAGTTGAATGAGGCTAATGGTTATATAATAAATATTGATCCAAGTATACTACTTGAAAATGTATTGTTGTAATGGATTAATAATAACTTATGAATTTGAGATATGTTTGGGGTTATATGAGCTGTCCTTTAATAGTTTTTGGGTACATTTAGGCAGTAAGTGCTGAAAAATGGCATTGAAGTTGCTGAAATTTTGCTGAATATAATTACTGAATAATTGTATGGAAAGTGTTGTAAAATAATTACTAAATAACTGCATGGAAAGTGTTATAAAATGGTGTAAATAAGTGTTGTACGTCCATAAGAAATATTGTTTTCTGAAGTATAACATATTTACTTGAAAATTTTAAATGAGAAGCGTGACCCGTTCTCATAATCCGTAAATGATAAGATTAATTGCTATAAAAGTCTATTAGAGCTTCTTGATGTAATACATGATTATCCAGATACTTTTATCAAACAATATGTTATTTGATAGTTTGTTTGACAAGAGTTTGATGTGTTTGGATCAAGGGATTAAAATATAGAAAATCAACAAAATGCTACAGGTTTGGGAGGGTCCGGCGGGTCATTCATCATCTAAATTTTAGAAATATATTTTAAAGTTGATTTTTTATATATTTGAGTGTTGATATGATTCTTGCTAACTATTTTATGATCTTAGGTACTTGTAAACTTATGATAATAATTTAAGATTAGGGCTTGTGTGCTAATAAGATGTATTATTGTAAACTTTTGTAGACTGGAATTAAGAACAAGAAACTACAACCCAGATGTGATTAACAAAAACAAATTAGGGCTTTGAGAGACAAACCCTAATAACAATGATCTCAATCGATACAATACTCAGATGATACACAGACTCAAACAGACCAAGAAGACTATGTACTCAAGATGGATTGCATCAAGATGATGGAATCAAAACAGAGACCGAACGCAGGGATGAACCAGAGATCACGAACAACAGTGAAGATACCCAGAACTCTCTCGAACCCTAACCCGATCGAAAGAGATCCTTTTATAGCAACCAACTTTAGAGAAAACACGAAACAACCCCTGAACTTTAAGCACAAACCCGAACACACCCTATAAAATCAGAAAAGTGTATAAGTACAAGAACAGAAATAAGAACAAACAATTGAATTGAATAACTAATATTTTTAACATCCCCCCTCAATTCAATTGGAAAACATATCAAGAAGACCGAGTTTGTTGCACAAATACTCATGCTGAGCAATAGACAACCCTTTAGTCATAATATCAGCTATCTGATTATCTGATTTAACCTGAAAGGTTTTAAACACACCAGTAGCAATCTTTTCATGAAGAAAGTGCAAATCAAGTTCAAAATGTTTCGTTCTTTCATGAAAGACAGGATTTGCTGCAATAGCAATGGCAGCACTATTATCACAAAACATTTTGACAGGAAGATTAGTTGAAACAATAAGTTCAGAAAGAAGATTTATTATCCACATAGACTCACACGTGGCAGCACATATTGCTCGGTATTCTGCCTCAGCAGACGACCGAGACACTGTGCTTTGCTTCTTGCTTTTCCAAGAAACCAATGAGCTTCCCATAAAAATACAATAACCTGTAACAGACCTCCTAGAAGTCAAGCATTTCCCCCAATCAGAATCAACAAACATACACAGATCAAGGTTATCATTTTTTGTAAACATCAGTCCCTTTCCAGGAGAGCATTTCAAATATCAAAGTAACCTCAATGCAATGTGCAGGTGTGTACTAGATGGGGCATGCATAAACTGACTTAAGAACTGAACAGTATATGAAATATTAGGCCTAGTTAATGACAAGTAGATAAGCTTGCCAATGAGCTTTTGATAACCAGAAATATTAGACAAAACAGGTTCATCAACTTTACACTTAGACGAAACAACAAAGCTTTGCTCAATAGGAGTACATACAGGCTTGCAACCAAGATACCCAAACTCAGACAATAGCTCAAGACAGTATTTACGTTGAGACAAACAAACACCTTTACTAGAGTACAAAACTTCTATGCCTAGAAAATACTTTAAAATTCCTAAATCTTTAATTAAGAAGTTTTTATTCAAATACGATTTAACATTTTTAATTTCTTGTTCACTGTTTCCGGTTACAATAATATCATCAACATATACTAAAAGAACAATGAATAAAGAATCTTTCCTTTTAATAAACAATGAAGGATCACACAAACTTTGCTCAAAACCATTACCAAGTAACACACTGGTTAATTTTTCATTCCACTTACGAGGAGCTTGCTTTAGACCGTATAAGGACTTCACAAGTTTACATACTTTGGTTTCATTTTTAGAATAATATCCTTCAGGTAAAGCCATATATACATCTTCTGTTATATTACCATAAAGAAATGCATTGTTGATGTCTAATTGATACAAAGACCAATTATTATGTACAGCCATATTAATGATGCATCTTATAGTAACCATTTTCACAACAGGTGAAAATGTTTCATCAAAGTCAATACCCTCAGTCTGACTATAACCTTTTGCAACAAGCCTAGCTTTATACCTATCAATTTCACCAATGACAACTGGTTGCTGAAGATGACTGCCAGAATCTTGGGAAAGCACCCTCCCTTCATCATCGGGGACTTTAGGACTTGAAAAATCATTTGGTTCAATAGAGTCAAAAAAGTTTAACTGGTTAATAAAATTTTCTCCAGACAAGTTTTCCAAGTCTATTTTAGACTTGTTTTTAAAAGGAAACGCATCTTCATAAAACTTTACATCTCTTGAAAAAATTACAGATTTAACGTCAAGATTCCAAAGTTTATAACCTTTCTTTACATTTGAATATCCAATTAAAACACACTTGTCAGCACGACTAGAAAACTTATTATGGTTATTCAAAACAGTACTAAAGCAAAGACAACCAAATGTTTTCAAGTGAACAAGGGAAGGTTTAAAGCCAAACATGATTTCATATGGACTTTTTCCTAACAGAACAGATGATGGTATCCTGTTTATCAAGTAAGTAGCAGTTAGAATACATTCAGACCAGAAATTAAGGGGCAATCCCCTTGAAACAGAAGTGCACGTGCCACATTAAGCAAATGACGATGTTTTCTCTCAACAATTCCATTTTGCTGTGGTGTATATACACATGAAGTTTGATGAAGAATCCCTTTTGACTTAAAAAATTTATCAGTTTGATTGTTTACAAACTCTGTACCGTTATCGCTTCTAAATACTTTAACAGTTTTTTCAAATTGATTATGAATAAGTTCCCAGAAAGCAACAATACTATCAAAAACTTCATTTTTTGATTTTAAAAGATAGCACCACACAGCCCGAGAGAAATCATCAACAATTGTTAAAAAATACCTATAGCCCTCTCTACTTGTCACTTTATATGGACCCCATAAGTCAAGGTGAACTAGTTCTCCTATTTCTTTTGATTTATGTTCACTTAAAGGAAATGGAACCCTAGTTTGCTTTGCTTTGTGACAAATTTCACATGGCAAGTTCTCTTTGACAGGATCAATCCTAAGAGTATCTTTTAAAATGTTTAAAACATTATGAGAGGGGTGGCCAAGTCTGGAGTGCCATAGGTTGGCACTGTACACACTATTAAAACACACCTTTTCATTTTTTTCAAAAAAATAAAGGCCATCATTTTGATTACCAATCGCCAGGATTTTCTTTAACTTCGAATCCTGAATATAACAGTGGTTTGAATTAAACAGAACCTCAAGACCATTATCTTTAGCTAACTTGTAAACAGATAAGAGATTCACGGAATAACCAGGAACAACAAACACATCAGTTAAGGTGATACGATCAGCTATCATTAAGTCCCAATTTTAGTTACTTTAGCCTTTGTACCATTTGGGTGACCAACACTCATATTGAATTCAGACACATCAACACAATTAATTAAGTTTTCGTCAGTTCTAACCATATGTTGATTAGCTCCTGAATCAATTACCCAACCATCATTGAACTGCTGTCCAGACACAGCAGTGCAATTTAGATGACCTGATTGGTAACTACAGCTAACAGAAAAATTGGAGTGGTTACCTCCAACTCGAGAGCACTGAGGATCAGTCTCAGGTTTATCACCAATCAAGCACATAAGCTTTGAAATCTGTTCAGGAGTGAGAGATAACAAAGAAGAGGACATAGAGACAGATTTGTTAGTATTACCAGTGGAGTTATTTGAACTAGCTCCTTTGTTGAATTGGGTATTATTTCTTTTTTTATAGTTTGTAGGATAGCCAACTAACTCATAACATCTTTCAACAGTATGACCAATCATATTGCAGTGGGTACATTTTAAATTTTGATTAGGTCCTCTCCCAAATTTCTTTTTTTGTTCAGTAGATTGGTTAGACTTTGTAAAAAACGCAACATTCTGACTAGATTTAGAACTAGACACCGAACCACTTAACCTGTGTGACTCTTCCCTAGATATGATAGAGTATGCATCTTTTACAGTTGGAAGAGGGTCCCTAATAAGGAGACTTGACCTAACAGGCTGGTAAATATCATCAAGACCCATCAAGAATTGCAATAGTTTGATCATATGATTAAAGTCATTAAATTCTTTTGCAGCATTACAAGTGCAAGATGGTAACTGAAGCATAGCATCAAATTGTTTCCACATTGTGTTTAATCTGTGGTAGTATTCAGACACAGTACTGCCATTTTGACTCAATCCATTTATTTTTTGATAAAGATTAAACACAACTGAGCCATCCACTTTATCATAGGTTTCTTTTAAATCTTTCCAAACCTCTGATGCTAATTTCGAAAAGACTTGACCCAAATATAATTCATCAGAGATGGAATTTAGAATCCAAGAAAGAACAATTGAATTACATCTATCCCATTGTTTGGCAAGTACAGGATTACCCACAGATTTAACACAAGAACCGTCAATAAAGCCAAATTTATTCCTTACTTCAAGTGCCAATTTCATAGAGCTTGCCCAAACCGAATAGTTTTCTGTCCCTTTAAGTTTCATTGTAACAATTGTTAATGTGTTTGAATCATTAGCATGAAGGTGTAATGGATCACTCATGTCAAGTTTACTAATAAGAGTTTCAGTAGTCTTAGAAGACATCAGCCATTTAGACAATCAAAAAATAACAAACAATTAATGAATATCACACAAGCAAACGCACAAAAGACCCACCAAGGCCAGAGCCAGGTTTTCACACCACTACAGTGGCAGATCAAGGATTAGCCAAGGGAGTTGATGCATGCACACAAAAGTAAATTCACACAGTGATGCACACAAACAGATTACTGGTATCCCTAACCCAGCCAAACCAATATGTCTAACAAAGCAATAATAAGAATAACTAGAGGAAGGAAGAATGGAACGATCTCACCGAGAGGAGCAGGACCCCCTTTTTTTGGGGGTTTTTCCAAGCAACAAGGGTGGTCAGTAACCTTCTAGGGTTACAAGACCACAACAGAAGAATCAGCTTCCAAGACAGCCGGCTTCGTCAGATTTAGAAGTCCTTCATAGCCAGCAAGCACCCTTGATGATCAGCACACGAACCCGCGGTTGATAAGAACCCGCACAATAACCAAACAACAGATGACCGAGACAGATTTGGGTTTAAACAAAAAAACCCTAACTCGGCGAATCACAGCGGAAGACGATGATATCAGAGACAGGGCTCTGATACCATGTAAACTTTTGTAGACTGGAATTAAGAACAAGAAACTACAACCCAGATGTGATTAACAAAAACAAATTAGGGCTTTGAGAGACAAACCCTAATAACAATGATCTCAATCGATACAATACTCAGATGATACACAGACTCAAACAGACCAAGAAGACCATGTACTCAAGATGGATTGCATCAAGATGATGGAATCAAAACAGAGACCGAACGCAGGGATGAACCAGAGATCACGAACAACAGTGAAGATACCCAGAACTCTCTCGAACCCTAACCCGATCGGAAGAGATCCTTTTATAGCAACCAACTTTAGAGAAAACACGAAACAACCCCTGAACTTTAAGCACAAACCCGAACACACCCTATAAAATCAGAAAAGTGTATAAGTACAAGAACAGAAATAAGAACAAACAATTGAATTGAATAACTAATATTTTTAACAATTATAAATTTGAGGTATGAGAAAATAAAATTTTAATGCGACCTTGATTAAGTTGTTAAGAACAGGAGGTTTTCACCGGGTCGTGTTCAATTAGTGGTTTAATAGTATTAAATCCTTAACGTAAATGTTGTGATGCTTATCCATATGACCTTATGTTGTTTGATATAATTTATGTTTTGTAAAATTCCTTTCTTATCAACATGTTACGGATTACTTGGTTATAATATGGATCATAAACGGAGAACTTCAATTACTTATGCAAATACCTTTCGTATAACCTATGACTACCTTATGTCCCTAACAACACAACGACTATAAACTATCACAACTCTATGTTTAAAACAACTTATACCTTCTCCTGTCACTCCCACAATGCCTCCATTTGCTAAGAGGTCACTATTCAGCTTACGAGATACAAGATGAACAACTATATTAAATTGCTTCTACATTTAGTTTATGAAACTACAAAAATGTAACAAAACTCAAATTACCTATCAGAGGCAACAAAAATGACCAAGTCAGACTGTTTGACCAACAGACCAGCAATCTAAATAATAAATTTTGGCATAAAAAATTACACATTAAAAATTAATCACTTTTCCACCAAGCTTGGTTTTGAAAAGCGCGCCGCGAGGCGCACTTAGGCGCAAGGCCATTCGCTTTTTGTGACATAAGGCTCGAGCTGTACAAAAGGCGCACCCGAGGCACGATTGTTTGGCAAAAAAACTGGCTTGAGGCGCAGGTGAGGCGCGCGCCTCATGTACATGGGCATTTTTGTGCAGATTGGTGTTGTACAGCAAGCTTTTTAGGTTGTAGTTCACATGTTAAAACATATATAAACCTTATTTATAGCTAAATTTTAGGTAGGGAGACTAAAAACTTATGATATATATAAAAAATTATATAATCGTTTTGCGCCTTGCGTACGAAAATCCCACCGCTTTTGCGCTTTGCGCCTCGGTTTTGAACCTCGTCGCCTTGGTGCGCTTCTCGCTTTTTAAAACCAAGCCACCAAGAGGTTTCTATAAATTAAAATTTACACTTCAATATCATCTTTTAACCCATTTCACTTATTGCTTTTAGCTTTTTTGGATATACTTGTTTGACCCGCTATAGATAAAACATAAACCTAAATTGAACCTTAGGCATAGCTATAGATAAAACATAAACCTAAATTGAACCTTAGGCATTAGTTAGGAAACTGAATCAAGTATATATATACTTATGTGTTTTTCTTTCTTTTTTCTGCCTGCTAAATATACCTGCCTACTTCATCATATGACTAAACACCTTTATGCATGTTCACTTTAAGGACTTTAGAAGTGTTAACATTTCCTTCTTTAAACTTAAAAATTCAACATAAAGCTTTTCCTTCTTTAAACTTAAAATTCAACATAAAGCTACTCTAAAAGTTGCTAGACCTAAGGATACACATCAGATGTTTTGCTAATGTTTTTTACTAGAAATTTTGTACAATCACCTGGTCATAAACCTCCACTTCCTATGTGCATATCTGCTTTGTACAGTTCTACTTTTGTTTTCTGACTCTGGTCAATCTGGATGTAATCTTTATGTAGTGATACTGCCCAGAACATGCCTATTTTTTTCTTCTAAAGAGTGCTGAATTTTTGTTTCCAATTGTCATCATGGAGAATTCAAGCAATAAAGGATATATGCAAATCGACTTATTGCGTACTTTCTTGGAATTTGTAGAAGACCCTGATTTATATGTGCTCAAGCTTATTAAGTATGAGGGAGTTGAGGTTTTGCAGGTATAGTGCCCTGTGATATCTTAGTTGAGGATTCTCCTTTCTTGAGTGTAAAAGGTGTAATTTTTTTTGCTTGAACTATAATTTGACTAAAATGCAGTCAAAATTTTGATCTAGTTTTAACAAAGTTCTAAACTACAGTGACTCAAAGAATGAAAAAAAAAATGATGCAAGAGGTTTTCACCCATAGATATGTGTGTTTTTTTATATGTAGACTTTCATCAAATTTAGAATTTGCATCTCTTTAGAAAGAGGAAGGAAACCACACTAGCACTTCGTGTCCATTTCTACTTTTTAACACACATTTTGGCTTTTGGCCGAACAGTTAGGAACTTTGAATAAGTTGTCTTTTGACCGGTGATTTTCACTTTTAATAGAAATCTTATAAGCATATAGAACACAAAAGCTGTATTTTTACTTAAATTGAATGACATATACAGGTTTGCAAAACAGATCTTGCATGTATAATCGTTTCAACGTGTGAGTCTACGAAAAAGTTTTGGTTTTCTTATATAAAGTTTCGGTGACGTAGTTTTCCGTTTTAGTGTGGCGCTACGCCCCGAGTGAGTGAGTGACAAAAAGGTAATTTCCTCTATTAAGACACCCATAAGAAAGATCACAAGGCTAAATTTACATAAAACTTTTATAATACAAAAATTACCCTTTAAAGCTGAGATACAAGTAAGGGGCTATTTGATAAAACTGACTGGGTAAGATCTGACTGAGTCAGAAGCTGACCCAGTAAGAAGTTCTGACTGAGTCTGCATCTGACTGAAACTTGGCTGTTTGATTTTGTATATGACTGACTCTGCTGAATGAGTGTGAAATGATAAATAATTATTATTATTATTATTATTATTATTATTATTATTATTATTATTATTATTATTATTATTATTATTATTTTATATATATATCTATACTATATTAATAAGCAAATGAGAGGGGCAATAGTGTATTTTCACCAAAATGTTTTAAAATTAAGAGTTTTACCCTCTAATTTGCATAGTGTACAACAGGTAAAGCATATTTAAAAGTAAGGGAGAAGATGAATTCAAAATTCAAAACATCCAAAGTCGTTGTAGAGCTTTGATTCAACAGATCAAAGGTGTAAAATGGCGAACAAATCGGTGATTATCGCTTCATCGCTGACCGGAGAAGCCTTCGAATCGATCGACGTTGAGTTCTCCGACTCCGATTCATGGCAAGTCGTTGATCCGTCGGATTCCGATGACGGAAACTTCTCCTACGGTGACGTCACCACCGACGATGATAATGATGGTGACAGCGAAGTCGTGCCGGATGTTGATGATCTTCTTCAACATCCGTTCGGATCTCCATCGTCTGATGTGTCTATGCAGTTGATTGTAGATGAAATCACTCATCATCGTCAGGTAATTAGGTTTTTCTACACTCTTAGTGATTTGTTAACCTTTTGAGTTTATACATCGATCTCGATGATGTTCACTTAAACTTCGAGATCGTGAGTGGAAGTACTTAGACATTTGGTGTAAAAATGTTGAATATGAGTTTATTCATGCGTGCAGGAACTTGAAGACGCCGTGATGGAAGACGGTGGTTTGATCGACGGTGAAGATGATCCATACGAAGAGGATGAAGGTGAGAGTGATGAAGATGACGATGTCGATGTTGATGATGATGATTTGGATCTCGACGACGAACTGGTGCCGAAATGGTTGAACAACAAATTCGAACGGCAGAGGATGAGGAAATTGGGGAAATTGAGAATAAGTATGTTGAAGTTAAAATTTGATTCGTGAAATTGTTTTTTTTGACATTTTTAGTATTGTGTAAGCTCTTGATCATTGGATCCTGTGCTCATTGATGCATTTGTTTTAACTGTATTTGTTTCATATAATTGATGATATGTTTTATTTCAGGGATTTACATAATCAATCTTGGAAAGACATGGGAGAAGCTGCAAATGGCTGCTAGGGTGATTGTTGCTATTGAGAACCCACAAGACATCATCGTCCAATCTGCTAGACCATATGGTCAGAGGGCTGTGCTCAAGTTTGCTCAGTATACCGGGGCTCATGCCATTGCTGGACGTCATACTCCTGGTACATTCACTAACCAGCTCCAGACCTTTTTTAGCGAGCCACGACTCCTCATTTTGACTGACCCACGAACCGATCACCAGGTTATAATTTTGTTAATCAAGTTCATGGATATCTGTTTTACTCCGTGTTCTTATATTTTTGTATATTGTTATTTGTAAGGCGTTTTGCATTTAATCTGTCATCATCATATTGATTGTTTGCACTTTGCAGCCCATTAAGGAAGCTGCACTAGGAAACATACCTACAATAGCTTTCTGTGACACTGATTCTCCTATGAGATACGTTGATATTGGTATCCCTGCTAACGACAAAGGGAAACACAGCATTGGTTGTTTGTTTTGGCTTCTAGCCCGAATGGTTCTTCAGATGCGAGGTGTGATCAATCAAGGGCATAAGTGGGATGTCATGGTATTAATCAAGAACTTGAATTTTCAAAATTTTATCCATTAAACCCAATGATTTTTGGTGTATTAAATCTCCACTTGTTTTTTGCAGGTTGATTTGTTTTTCTACAGGGAACCAGAGGAGGCCAAGGAAGAAGAGGATGAAATGGCTGTAGCAGACTACAAAGATTATGGAGCTGGTGCCGTTGGAATGGATGATCAATGGTCGGCCCAGATTCCTGATGCTCAATGGGGCGGTGACATTGCTCAAGTACCAATTGCTGGTGCCCCTGTAGCTGCAGCTGGTTGGACTGGTGCCGATGGTAAGGAACTAAAATTTTGAACACATTTGTTGTTTCATTACAGTTACTTAAATGTGTCAATTTCCAACTTCTTATGAATGGGTTGATCTGTTTTACTTTTACAAAAAATGAAAAAGGTTGATTGTGCTAAACGGGTCAAAAGTCACTTGAAACTTGTTCGTCAATGCTTAAACTGTCCGAATACATTCTATAAAAACTTGCATTGTTTTTGAAGCAATTGTTTGATAGCCTCCTTATTCACTAAAAGATTGAATTTTTTGAACAATAAGTATTTCTAATTGACTTGTATTTTTATTTTTCAGCTCCAATAGCTGGTGCTGCTGATGGATGGGAAGCTGTGGCAGCACCTGTACCAACAGCTGAAGGTGGTGCTGCATCCGGTTGGGAATGAATTTAATTTCTTTTAAACTTGATGTTATTTTGATTTTTTTTATCTTAAAATCAAATAGACAGGATGCAAAATTTTAATTTTTAGTACCAGGAATTTATTATATTGTTTTGTTGAGGTGGATATTTTTATAAAGTTTAATATTAATCTTCTGGTTTACTTTTTTATCATGCTTTAAAATATATTGTTTTTTTTATTGAATTTTAATTAACCAAAGATTTCTTTCATGGTCATGTGTTTAAATCTAACATAGATGCAATTGATTTGTTAAATATATGATATTAGTGTTTGGCTCATTTCTCTGTTGATTAGGTTATGTAAATGCACATGTTTATATCATTATATGATCTCATTTAAGAATCTGTTCTGTGCAGAAGACGAGAAAAAACAAGAAATACAAATTGGTGGTCCAACAGATGTGAAGCATGTGGCTCATTTCGGATGTGACGGATCTGCGCAAGAATCTCCCAGCCCAATAAAACTATTACCTGAGAATATAAAGTATAAAATACTAATAACATACTGTGTAGATAAGGAACAGAATAAAAGGCACTAATAATTACAAATAACATATTGTGTATGTGACAACCCGAAATTTTCCGTGAATTAATATAAGATTTTTATGTGAATTTATGATTTGTTTTTATATTTTTATTATTATTTAATAATAATATTAATAATAATAAAAATAATGATAATAATAATAATAATAATAATAATGATATTATTATTACGAATAATGATAATAATAATAATAATAATAATAATAATAATAATGATATTATTATTATTACAAATAATGATAATAATAATAATTATAATAATAATGATATTATTATCAAAAATAATGACAAAAATAATAATAATAATAATATTATTAAAAATAATAATGTTAATAATGAAAATATTAGTATTTACAAAAATTAATTAAGTAATTAAATAGCCCAGGGACTAGTTTTGTAATTTTCAAAACATGTTTTAAAAAGTTAAAACATGAAATAAACAAAACAGAAAACTCGAGGGGCCATTCTGTAATTAAAATAACCCAAACACCCCTCGCCGGCGACCACTGTTCCGGCGCCATCCCCGGCGACGATCCGGCCAACACAAAACACCAAAAATACACGGTTTTTAATCGAATTAAAGCTACCAACACATCCCCGTGAGTGTTTCGAACACAATGACCCACAATAATTTGAGAATCAAATTGATAGTGCGATCTAAACCACTCGTGATCATTGTCGGCTCCTTTACAACTCCGAATCGCACAAGAAACTAAATAATAATCGAATTAACCACCTACACACAATGCTATAAATACTAGTAATCGGTATACACTTCGAATTACACCTGAAACAAACACCTTCATCGAATTTGATCCTCTTCTTTCTCCGCGACCTGCAACTAGTCGAACATCATCATCAAAGCCTCAAACCTCGAAATTTCCAGAGGGCTTTTGATCATTGGTGTCATTTCAAACTTCCTGTGAAGTTAATTCGAATAACATCATCGTTTGAGTTCCAAATCAGTGCCACATTGGTCGCGACCTGTTCTTGGATTGTTCTCGACATTCTGAATAACTAAACAGGTAATTGAACATAGCAACAAACTCGTTTTCATGCAGGGATTAAAAGCCCTATGCTTAATTTCATTATCAAAATCGATTGGTGGATCAATTTGATACAAGATCGATTTAGGGTTTATGTGATTTGGGGGAAACTGGGTTTGAGATGTTAAAAGGAATTGGGATGGGGTTCTGTTGCGATTGGAGCCTTGGCTCACTGGTTCGGGTGTTGGGGCGATGGGGAGGAGGTCGCGGGTTCGAACCCGGCCCCCTCCTAATTATGTTTTTAAGCCTTTTAGGCTATTTAAAAATATATAAAAATTATTAAAAAATTATAAAAATAATTTTTAAAAGCTTCTGTTATTTTTAACACCATTAAATATTTTTCTGTAAATTATTTAATTAAAATACTTTAAATAAAATTTATAAAATATTATTTAAAAATATTATAAATAACTATTTTTATAAAAATAGACTTTAAATTATGATTTAAAGTATTAATTCATTAATTGAACACCATATCATTTTTAATTAATGATAAATCATAAAAATTGTAAAAATTCAATTAATTAAAAACCCTAATTATTTATGTAAATAATTATTACATGTATTATAAATTATTACATGTATTATAAATTATTACATGTATTATAAATTGTTATCCATACAAAATGGGTTTTAAATATAAATTAAAACAATCAAATTATTAATGGATATTATATTATTTAGGGATTTATTTTGATAATATAAATACGAATTAGATTTTATAAATTTAAATGTTTATAAAATCTTATAAAAATTAAATATAAACTTATATGTTTATATAACGTCTATAGTTTGATTAGAATATAATGATATGTCAAAATCATTATTAAACTAATTAAATTTTATATAAATCATTAATTATTAACAAAAATAATTAAATGATTTAATGTTTATAACAAATCCCAGAAAACCAAACCCTAGATCAATTGGACGCCAGGTTCAAGATCTAACTTATTTAGGTTTTGGATTTGTATCTGTTTGCTTACGTGAAATTATAATACCTTAACAGGAATTTACTAGGTTGTCAACACCACACAAGGACTGAGGTGAGTTCATAACTATTCCCTTTTTAAACATTTAAATATTTTGGGGCTGGAATACATGTTGTAATTGAAATTACAAATTATTTTTGTGTATTATGTTAAATAATAATTTAATCACATTTATGATTACATATGGTTACTATGAAAATCCTTCTCTGTATACTGGACTATAAATAAGCAGGGATCTTTTGGATAGTACTATCGGGGAGTGACTTACCCCCACAAAGGTATGGACATGTGATCCATATCAGATGCACAAAGATCTTGATGTCATTCGGGATGACTGTTTCTGTAGTGAGAAGGCAGATGTGCACTTTATATAGTTTGCATTATAGTTCCAGTTACAACCCATATGAGGATAAATGTAAAGGAGGATTTGCTCCCTCTGATTTGAAATTATTATGAAAATATAATATACACATAAAAGGATAATAAACTAAGTGACATGGACAAATTCAATGTGAAGGATTTGTTGGGCTTGTACTTAGTAGGTATGTGGGATAGCGGGTTCACCTTATTAAAAAGGGTTCCGACAGGCTATTCATATACCGGTGAGTAAATTAAACTCACACTTTTTCTATAAATCCTATTTGATGATAATTGATGATTTATCACTATGTTTTACTTACCTGTGAACTCACCAACCCTGTGTTGACACTTGATTTACATGTATTCTCAGGTATCTACTAGGAGCTTACGGACATGCACGTAGGATCATATAAGAGCTCAAGATACCTATTGATTATTATCTGAAATATGATTTAGACATGTTGTCATGAAACAATCTATATTTACTTCCCCTACGCATAATATTACTCTGAACAATTATTGTAAGGATTATCTAAAATCTGTCATATAGATAATTGCATCTCATGTGTGACTACTGTGTTCGATCCTGTTTGTTCACCCCTCCGTGATAAATTCCAGACCCGGAATGTCACACCCCAACCTTGACGGCGGAAACGTCGAGGTGCGAGGGTTAAGATTGTTCACAGCCACATAACGCTATGTTAAAGTATGAAATGCCATTAATCAATTGTTTTCTATCACCACATACATCAATGTCTCAAAATAAATCAAACAAAAACAAGAATTCAATCGTCTTTATTAAGCCTAGGTCCATGATCTAGGTTTATGCATTCCTTCAATCATTGCTAAGCTTGCACATTACCTGAAACATGTTGAAAATAAAGTCAACTAACTAGTTGGTGAATTCTCATGGTTTTAAATACAATAAGTATACAAAATGTGGCAATTCTAGTCAATGGTCACAAGATAGCAAGTATATAGAACATGCATAGTTACAATCAAGCCTCGACTGAATAATATGAATAAACATGATTAGCTAAGTGTATTTGGTTCCCTAGTGCACAAGCATACGGCTCCTAGGAGTCGGCAATACATCGACTTTAGCACCAAATAGGCTTGTCAGGCCCAAAGATCTAAGACTTCGCTAGGCTAGCAATAGTTAATGATTGCACACGTATGTCACATCTCATATAATACTAAACATATCCAAACAACCACGACTATGTAAGAATTGCACGTGTGTAATAAGTATCAAAACGTGTATGTGTAAGTTTGTATAAGCAAACATGTTTCACCCCGAAAGATGTGCAATAATCGTAAAGCGGGGCATAAGAACTCACTTGTTTAATAAAGAAGACTTGTAGGTGAAATAAGAATAACCACGAATAAGATTTCCAACACAAACGTCACAACGCACCTAAACGAAATAAAGTAGCGCGTTATAATTTGTTTGATGATTAATTGTAGGTCTAATAGGAGTTTAATAATTATTCGTATTTATTACACGTTAATAATGTGATCGGTTAAATGAAACGAATGGACTATACTTGGTATAATCACTTGTTAGCGCGTAAGAGAAATAATAAATAAGACTTGATTAAATTGTACGTTAAACCGATTTTTAAGGATTGTATATAATAATTATAATAAGTTATTTAACTATTATAAGGGACTATATACAAATATATATATATTTATAGGTATAAGTAATCAAACAATTTAATTGTTTGAATATACATATAAATATATATACTAAACAATCCATATATATGATTTAGCTATTAAAAGAACTATGTTTAAATATATATATGTATATATATATATATATATATATATATATATATGTAAGTAACTAAACAATTAAATTGTTTAATTATATATATATAAATGTATATACTAAACAATTATAACATTGTATATAATAATCAATATAAATGATTTAGCTATTAAAAGAACTATGTATAAATATATATATATATATATATATATATATATATATAACTAAACAATTAAATTGCTTGAATATATATATGTATAAACATATATACTAACAATTATAACATTGTATAATCATAATAAATGATTTAATTACTAAAAGATCAATATATATATATATATATATATAGATATACATAACTAAACCATTTAATTACTTAAAAATATATATACATATACAAGTATTATGTTTACTCATTTCTTTTGTATTTTTAAAACTAAAATTATGTATTTATAAATACAAAAGTATTTTATAAAAATTAATTTAGTCACAAATTTATTAAACAAAAGTAAGAAAATAAATCTGCATCTTATAAAATAAATTTTAGAAATTTTCAGAATTTAAAAAGGTTAATTAAATAAAAGAATTGAATAAAAGTAAAAAAAAATTGCAAAAGAAAAAGAAAAGAAGGAAGGGGGCTGCCCGGGGTCGAACCCGGGGCTCCCCTGGAATCATGGAGCGCAGGAACCAGTGAACCAGGGCCAAGGCCTTGGTTTCACTTGGTTTGTTTTAATTTTAAACCCAGTCTCCAATGTTTCCCCCAATTCTAATGAACCCTAGGTTCAACAGATTCGAAATTGACCTCCGATTCGATGTTAAACACCCAAATCATCATGGGGCTTTTGATCCATAGACCAAATCGAGTCAATAACAGGTTCTAATTACCTGTTTTGATGAAGTTCCGATTGGTCTTAAGATCGACTTTAGCTTCGGGTGTTCCCGAATTAGTGTTTTTGATCGAGAAGGTTTTTTTTGTGAAATTGAGGGTTAGGGGTGTTTAAGAACTTCAAAATGAGTTGAACGCCCCTAATTTATAAGCTTGATTTCATGGTTTACGGGCGTAACGCGTTTGATTTTGAAACCGCGTATATACTTTCAAATTTTGAGAGATTCGAACTGTAATCGTGTAATTAAAATTGATTGATTGATTGTTTCGACCGCGTTTTAAGTTTAGAATGATTTAATTTGACTTAATTCGTGTATCTGGACGGGATTCGAGTTGGAGTTCATCACGGTTTGATTCGGTTTTGTTTTGGCAAGTGGAACGAGCAGGAATTTCAAATTGGTTTGAGTCTCGAGTTCGAAACAGGGGCCGAGGGGTTTTGGGGGTTTAATTTGGGTCAAAATCGGTTTGAAATGGGGTTTTGGGGCATTGCCGGAGCTCGGCCGGAGCTCCGGCCGATTGTCACCGGAAAAACGGGGGTGGGGGAAATGGGTTTGGGACTTTACACATATGGTCCCTGTTCTTTTAAAAGTTACCATTTTATGTTCAAATCTTTATGTAAAGTTTTTAATTTGACAAAATGACCCCTTGCATTTTAATTATTATTATTGTTATTATTATTATTATTATTATTATTATTATTATTATTATTATTATTATTATTATTATTATTATTATTACTTTCATTATTATTATTATTATTATTATTATTATTATTATTATTATTATTACTTTCATTATTATTATTATTATTATTATTATTATTATTATTATTATTATTATTATTATATTTGTTAGTATTATTATATAAAATAAAATAAAAATTTACTAAGGATGTTATAAATGGCATAAAATGAACAAAAATACAGGATGTTACAGTCTCCCCAACTTAAAAGAATTTCGTCCCGAAATTAAGAATCAAAAAGGGTTACAAGAATAAGTAAGGGTAAGTCTTCTTCATATGTTCTTCACGCTCCCAAGTGAATTCCGCTCCTCGTTTATTCTCCCATCGAACCTTTACGATTGGGGTCGTAGAGGTCATAGTCTTCTTCATAATGCGATCCATGATTTCGACGGGTTTTTCAACGAAGTGTAGTGACTCGTCGATCTGAATGTCTTCCA
This sequence comes from Flaveria linearis, assembly GCA_024085815.1. NCBI lineage: Eukaryota > Viridiplantae > Streptophyta > Magnoliopsida > Asterales > Asteraceae > Flaveria > Flaveria linearis. Next base: position 76,704 of record JABSNV010001267.1, on the reverse strand, counting down.
ATGGCACATGCAAATTATCGTCGGCCAGACACTTCCTCAGATTCGAGACGTGGAAGACAGGGTGAATTCCACTAAGGTCGGAGGGTAGTTCTAGTTTGTAGGCCACTTTCCCGATTCTTTTCTGAACCTTGAAAGGCCCTACAAACCTTGGAGCTAACTTGCCCTTCCTTCCAAAGCGAACCACACCCTTCCACGGTGAGACCTTGAGAAGGACTATCTCCCCAACTTGGAATTCCAGTGGCTTGCGACGTTTATCAGCGTAACTTTTCTGTCGACTCCTTGCCACTTCCAGGTTCTTGCGGATGATGGCGACTTTATCGGTCGTCTCTTGTATAAGCTCGGGACCGGTAATAAGATTCTCGCCAACGTCGGTCCAGCAGATTGGTGAACGACACTTACGACCGTAAAGTGCTTCGAACGGTGCCATTTGGATGCTTGAGTGGTAACTGTTGTTGTAGGAGAATTCTGCGAGCGGTAGGTGCGTATCCCAGTCGCCCCCAAAATCAAGGACACAGAGACGTAACAGGTCTTCCAGGGTTTGGATCGTCCGCTCGGTTTGGCCATCGGTTTGGGGATGGTAAGCCGTGCTTAAATCCAATTGTGTACCCAGAAGTTCTTGCATAGTAGACCAAAAGTGAGAAGTGAATCGAGCGTCTCGGTCAGATATAATGTGAAGAGGCACACCATGACGGCTTACGATCTCGTCGATGTAAATCCGGGCTAACCTTGATGTCTTATATGTGTCACGTATGGGTATGAAATGTGCCGACTTAGTCAATCGGTCGACGATTACCCATATGCTATCGTGCCCGCGAGATGTCCGAGGTAACTTGGTTATGAAGTCCATGGATATATGTTCCCACTTCCACATGGGAATTTCGGGTTGTTCAAGTAATCCACTTGGACGTTGATGCTCCGCTTTAACCTTCGTGCATGTAAGGCACTTAGCAACATAGGTTGCTATGTCTCGTTTCATTCCGGGCCACCAATATTGACTTCGTAAGTCCATGTACATCTTATCGGAGCCCGGGTGAATTGAATAACGAGTCCGATGTGCTTCGTTCATGATAGAAGCCCGAAGGTTATTGCGTTTGGGGATCCAGATTCGGTTTGCGAAGTACATTAGCCCATTGGCTCTTGTTTCTAATTGGGCTAAGAGATTTGGCTCGAGCTCTTCCTTCATACTCCCTTCGGTTTGCACCGCTTGCTGTGCTTCTCGAATACTCGCCTCGATGTCACAATCGATCCTTAAGTTCTGCAATAACACCGTAGCATTGCTGACATCGAGTCGGACTTCAGTATCAAACTCTCCCAATGTATCGAACCATTGGCGTCGGTCGCGAATCTCTTGAACGGAAACCATCTTTTGATGCGTCTTTCGACTCAATGCATCGGCTACGACATTTGCCTTGCCGGGATGGTAGCGGATATCACAATCGTAGTCGCTAATTAGTTCCACCCAACGACGTTGCCTCATATTGAGGTCCTTCTGATTGAAAACGTGTTGGAGGCTCTTGTGGTCCGTGTAGACTATACATTGCGTGCCGTATAGATAGTGTCTCCAGATTTTCAAAGCAAAGACCACCGCTCCGAGCTCGAGATCGTGCGTCGTATAATTTACCTCGTGAACCTTCAATTGTCTCGAGGCATATGCGATGACCTTTCCCCGTTGCATGAGAACACAACCAAGGCCTTGTTTCGACGCATCGCAGTATACCGTGAAGTCGTCATTTCCATCCGGTAGCGTCAGAATAGGGGCATTGCACAACTTGTGCTTCAATGTCTCAAACGCCTCTTCTTGCTCGGCTTTCCACTCGAAAGGCTTGTTCTTCTGAGTCAAGGACGTGAGTGGCTTTGCGATTTTTGAGAAGTTGGCAATAAATCGCCGGTAATACCCGGCTAGGCCAAGAAACGATCGAACTTCCGTCGGAGTTGTGGGAGCACTCCAACTCTTTACGGCTTCGACCTTCGCAGGGTCGACGTGAATTCCTTGACTATTCACAACGTGCCCTAAGAACTGTACTTCTTCAAGCCAAAACTCACATTTCGAGAATTTCGCGTACAGTTGTTCCTTCTTCAACAGTTCGAGGATTTGACGGAGATGAAGTTCATGATCGGAGCGAGACTTGGAATAAATAAGAATGTCGTCAATGAAAACGATGACGAACTTGTCTAGGTATGGCTTGCACACCCGATTCATAAGATCCATGAAGACCGCTGGAGCATTGGTTAAGCCGAAGGGCATAACCATGAACTCGTAATGCCCATACCGGGTGCGGAATGCAGTCTTTGGGATATCGTCGTCGTGGACTCGCAGTTGATGATAACCCGATCGCAAGTCGATTTTTGAAAAGATTGCAGCTCCTTGAAGTTGGTCGAAAAGATCGTCGATACGAGGAAGAGGATACCGGTTCTTGATAGTCAACTTGTTGAGCTCCCGGTAATCGATACACATGCGGAAAGACCCATCTTTCTTCTTCACAAATAAGACAGGTGCACCCCAAGGAGAAGAACTAGGGCGGATAAACCCCTTCTCGGATAATTCCTGGAGTTGGCTAGAGAGTTCTTGCATTTCCGATGGTGCGAGTCGGTAAGGTGATTTAGCCGCGGGGCTTGCTCCCGGAATCAAGTCGATTTTAAATTCTACTTCGCGTACGGGAGGTAACCCGCTAAGATCATCGGGAAAGGCCTCAGGGAATTCTCGTACAACTGGAACATCTTTGAGTTCCTTCTCCTTGGTTTTGGTGTTGACTACATAGGCCAAGAATGCCGGATAACTCTTACTTAGGCATTTCTGAGCCTTAGTACATGACATAAGCTTGAGTCCTTTGGAGGCCCGTTCACCGAACACCTTCAACGTGTCCCCGGAGGGTAAGGGCATGCGAATGCACTTCTCGAAACAAATGATCTCGGCATGGTTCTTAGATAACCAATCCATGCCTATAATGACGTCGAAACTCCCGAGTTTCATAGGAATAAGGTCGATAAGAAACTTATGGTCATCGAGACACAATAGACAATCGCGGATAACCACGTCGACGGCGATGGGTTCTCCATCAGCAACTTCGACGGTGAGAGGTCTCTCTAGATTTGAGCGAGGTTTAGAAAGTGTCGGCTCGAACTCTAAGGAAACGAAACTTCTATCGGCGCCCGAATCAAATAATACGTATGCATAGGTGTCATTAATAAGAAACATACCTGTATAGGTTTTAAAGGCACTTAAGGACACAAGTAAGGAATTTTAAGAGGAATTCTACAGGGATAGGGTTGCAATTTTTACGTACCGTTCACCACCTCGTTGTTCGCCTGGGCTTGGTTCGCGTTGATGTTGAAAGCACGTCCACGAGCTTGTGGAACATTGCCCACAAGACGAGGGCACTGGGGTCGGTAGTGACCTGGTTCTCCACAGTTGTAGCAGACCCGATTTGTTTCCGTCACTGCGTTCCCTAATGCTCGGCGACACGTTGCCACAAGGTGCCCGTACTTGCCACATAGTGTGCAGATGCGACATGGAAGATTGCCCGGGTGGTGATACCTACACGTGTTACACATAGGTAGAGGGCCCGCATAAGCCCTTGCCACGGGCACTTGTGCTGCTGGAGTAGCCCCGGTAGTACACTGTCTTTGGGGCGGTTTAGAAGCAGCCACGGCGTAGTTCCGTGCCGGTACAAACTTCCGTTTCTTGTTATCAGGCTTGACCTCCTTAACCTCCTCGGGGGTCGTCTTCTCAGTCTTCTTAGCACCCTTTGCAGACATGGTGCCCGCTCGGATGTGGTTCTCCGTCAATTGGGCAGTGATGGTGATAGCTTCTTCCAGAGTTGCGGGTCGGCTACCCACAACGGCATCCTGAATTTGAGGCGGCACACCCTTAATAAATTTTTCCACGTTTCGGGAAACAGTATCCACCATGTGTGGCAGCAGTATGCTTAGTTCATGATGACGGGTAGAATACGCCAGATGGTTCCCGCCATCCTGTTTCAAATTCCAGAATTCCTCCTCCAGTTTCTGGATTTCACTCCTCGGGCAAAACTTGGCTATGGCTATGTTTTTGAATTCCTCCCAAGTTAAAGCCAAGATTGCATCGGGGCCTCGGTTCCTCTTTTCACTGTTCCACCATGTTAAGGCCCGTTGTTGTAGCATACTGGTGGCATACCTCACTTTGAGTGCTTCGGGGCACTCACAGTTGACGAAGGTGTTCTCCATCCCTTCAAACCACTCTAAGAGACCGGTGGCACCTTCCTTGCCACTATAACTGGGAGGCTTACATGAACTGAAATGCTTGAAGGTGCAAGACTGGGTGTTACGCCGTTGGTTTGCACTATTCTCCCCTTGACCATTGCTATTGTTCGTGACGTTTGCGATCATAGTGCTGCTGAGTTCAGCCACTATGGTCGGGATGACCGCAGCCATTTGCCGAGCAATCATGGCAGCAAGCTTACGGCCGGATCTTCCTCGGTTTCCGTGGAAGCGAGACATGCTGGAAAAATACAAATTGGGTTAGGATCGGTTAAAGGATAATATGGGTAGGCAATTAAGGTAAGGATCATGAATTATACGGAATGATTCCATTTGGTGACGCATCACCATTTGGAAACGTTGACACGTCAAGATGAATTGACCCATTCGCCTCAGAAACTCGTGTATGTTGGTCATAGTTTATCACTCATCCCGGAAATCCCCAGGTAGCGTAACGGTTCCCTCAATGAGATTTATACGTATACGCTTGCCTTAGCCCGAGGGCCTTTTGCCAGAAAATCCAGAATACAGGTGTCTATGAACCACACTAGTTCTTTGGTTTATGAAATCAAAAATCTTGATGGGATATTTACAAGATTAGACATAAAGTCTAAAGAATTCCTATCAATAGATTCTACTTGGAGACGAGAATAAGTTTAAGAAATAGTAACTGTCGGGGAGAATTAACGTTTAAGATAAGTCTAGGGGAGACGGGTAACAATGTGTAATCATGTAGAAAGGCACCTATGCTAAGGCATCACATTGCACATAATAAGGCATAGCGTTAGGCAGCATGCAAACAATAAGTATGTATTCATAAGAATACTATTCTATAAGGATCATACATGAACTATAGCCTAGGTCACCATTTCTAATAACCTAAATCCCTATAGTTATGGGCTCTGATACCAATCAGTCACACCCCAACCTTGACGGCGGAAACGTCGAGGTGCGAGGGTTAAGATTGTTCACAGCCACATAACGCTATGTTAAAGTATGAAATGCCATTAATCAATTGTTTTCTATCACCACATACATCAATGTCTCAAAATAAATCAAACAAAAACAAGAATTCAATCGTCTTTATTAAGCCTAGGTCCATGATCTAGGTTTATGCATTCCTTCAATCATTGCTAAGCTTGCACATTACCTGAAACATGTTGAAAATAAAGTCAACTAACTAGTTGGTGAATTCTCATGGTTTTAAATACAATAAGTATACAAAATGTGGCAATTCTAGTCAATGGTCACAAGATAGCAAGTATATAGAACATGCATAGTTACAATCAAGCCTCGATTGAATAATATGAATAAGCATGATTAGCTAAGTGTATTTGGTTCCCTAGTGCACAAGCATACGGCTCCTAGGAGTCGGCAATACATCGACTTTAGCACCAAATAGGCTTGTCAGGCCCAAAGATCTAAGACTTCGCTAGGCTAGCAATAGTTAATGATTGCACACGTATGTCACATCTCATATAATACTAAACATATCCAAACAACCACGACTATGTAAGAATTGCACGTGTGTAATAAGTATCAAAACGTGTATGTGTAAGTTTGTATAAGCAAACATGTTTCACCCCGAAAGATGTGCAATAATCGTAAAGCGGGGCATAAGAACTCACTTGTTTAATAAAGAAGACTTGTAGGTGAAATAAGAATAACCACGAATAAGATTTCCAACACAAACGTCACAACGCACCTAAACGAAATAAAGTAGCGCGTTATAATTTGTTTGATGATTAATTGTAGGTCTAATAGGAGTTTAATAATTATTCGTATTTATTACACGTTAATAATGTGATCGGTTAAATGAAACGAATGGACTATACTTGGTATAATCACTTGTTAGCGCGTAAGAGAAATAATAAATAAGACTTGATTAAATTGTACGTTAAACCGATTTTTAAGGATTGTATATAATAATTATAATAAGTTATTTAACTATTATAAGGGACTATATACAAATATATATATATTTATAGGTATAAGTAATCAAACAATTTAATTGTTTGAATATACATATAAATATATATACTAAACAATCCATATATATGATTTAGCTATTAAAAGAACTATGTTTAAATATATATATATGTATATATATATATATATATATATATATGTAAGTAACTAAACAATTAAATTGTTTAATTATATATATATAAATGTATATACTAAACAATTATAACATTGTATATAATAATCAATATAAATGATTTAGCTATTAAAAGAACTATGTATAAATATATATATATATATATATATATATATATATATATATATAACTAAACAATTAAATTGCTTGAATATATATATGTATAAACATATATACTAACAATTATAACATTGTATAATCATAATAAATGATTTAATTACTAAAAGATCAATATATATATATATATATATATATATATATATAGATATACATAACTAAACCATTTAATTACTTAAAAATATATATATACATATACAAGTATTATGTTTACTCATTTCTTTTGTATTTTTAAAACTAAAATTATGTATTTATAAATACAAAAGTATTTTATAAAAATTAATTTAGTCACAAATTTATTAAACAAAAGTAAGAAAATAAATCTGCATCTTATAAAATAAATTTTAGAAATTTTCAGAATTTAAAAAGGTTAATTAAATAAAAAGAATTGAATAAAAGTAAAAAAAATTGCAAAAGAAAAAGAAAAGAAGGAAAGGGGGCTGCCCGGGGTCGAACCCGGGGCTCCCCTGGAATCATGGAGCGCAGGAACCAGTGAACCAGGGCCAAGGCCTTGGTTTCACTTGGTTTGTTTTAATTTTAAACCCAGTCTCCAATGTTTCCCCCAATTCTAATGAACCCTAGGTTCAACAGATTCGAAATTGACCTCCGATTCGATGTTAAACACCCAAATCATCATGGGGCTTTTGATCCATAGACCAAATCGAGTCAATAACAGGTTCTAATTACCTGTTTTGATGAAGTTCCGATTGGTCGTAAGATCGACTTTAGCTTCGGGTGTTCCCGAATTAGTGTTTTTGATCGAGAAGGTTTTTTTTGTGAAATTGAGGGTTAGGGGTGTTTAAGAACTTCAAAATGAGTTGAACGCCCCTAATTTATAAGCTTGATTTCATGGTTTACGGGCGTAACGCGTTTGATTTTGAAACCGCGTATATACTTTCAAATTTTGAGAGATTCGAACTGTAATCGTGTAATTAAAATTGATTGATTGATTGTTTCGACCGCGTTTTAAGTTTAGAATGATTTAATTTGACTTAATTCGTGTATCTGGACGGGATTCGAGTTGGAGTTCATCACGGTTTGATTCGGTTTTGTTTTGGCAAGTGGAACGAGCGGGAATTTCAAATTGGTTTGAGTCTCGAGTTCGAAACAGGGGCCGAGGGGTTTTGGGGGTTTAATTTGGGTCAAAATCGGTTTGAAATGGGGTTTTGGGGCATTGCCGGAGCTCGGCCGGAGCTCCGGCCGATTGTCACCGGAAAAACGGGGGTGGGGGAAATGGGTTTGGGACTTTACACATATGGTCCCTGTTCTTTTAAAAGTTACCATTTTATGTTCAAATCTTTATGTAAAGTTTTTAATTTGACAAAATGACCCCTTGCATTTTAATTATTATTATTGTTATTATTATTATTATTATTATTATTATTATTATTATTATTATTATTATTATTATTATTATTATTATTATTATTATTATTATTACTTTCATTATTATTATTATTATTATTATTATTATTATTACTTTCATTATTATTATTATTATTATTATTATTATTATTATTATTATTATTATTATATATATTATATAAAATAAAATAAAAATTTACTAAGGATGTTATAAATGGCATAAAATGAACAAAAATACAGGATGTTACACGGAATTTGAGGGTGTGACAGTGTAGATAAGGAACACAAAATAAAAGGGACTAATAATAGTAGTAGACTGGAAGTAACATAAAGTGGTGAAAAACTACTAATAATAGTAATAGTAGTAAAAACATAAGAGAAAATCTTTAAATTTCTACATATTTTTAACAATTTCTTGTATGGTTGATTGGATTTTAATCTTCTGTAGAGTAAAAGTTCAGCTTTCAGACTCTGCTCAGGGCATGCGAAGTCCTATCCGTCATCCCAAACGCATAAATAATTCAAATGTAAGAACTTAATCTTGCACTTCTTCTGTGAGAATTACATATAGAAATTGAGGTATTAAAGTATTATAAACTGAGAATTTCTTTTGTTTTATATCTTATTTTGGGTGTAAACATCACAGGGTGATAATGATACAACTGCAATAAATGAGTCTAATGATAATAACCATTGTTCATCCACTGCACCTGAGCTAGAAAATTCTTCTTCCGAAAATAATGGAGGATGGAAAAAGATTTCAACCACCGGAGATAAACCTACACCTCGATTCAATGTAATGAATTCTGTAATTATCCATTTAAGGATTTTAGTTTAGAGGTGGTAAAATGGGCAGGTCAGGCGGGCTGGGTAACGGATCAAAACGGGTAAGTTTTGTACATGTTGGAAGGTGTCGGGTTTAGAGGTTTAGGTAAAATGTTTTTTATCCGGAAGTGCTATTTTTAATGATCACCATGCCAAATATGATTACAGGAATGTAATTACTTTGAGAGCAATATACCTTCTAAATAAAATGATTTACTGTGTTTTATGGATTAGTTATAAGGCTTTAACCTTTTCCTTTGAGGCAGTATTTGTTTTATTCCACCTGTTAGAGATGAAACGTCACTGAATTGACCCATTCGTATCTAAACGGGTCAAAAGTGGTCACTCTAAGTTTAATACACAATCCTAATTATAATGTTTACCCTTTGTTCTTGAATAGCATGCTGCAGCTGCAATTGGAAAGAAAATGATTGTTGTTGGTGGTGAATCTGGAAGTGGGCTATTAGAAGATGTGCATGTACAAAAAATTAATCTTTTTCTTTCTTTTTGTCAATTTTGTTTGTAAATTACAAGATTCTTGAATTTATTAAGTGCGTGCTTATTTTAGGCCCTAATTGGGTTTCTGCAGAATGTCAATCTGCATCATCGAAAGCATCTGAAACTCCAAGTGATGGCCCTAATTAGGTTTCTGAAGGTATGAATAATTCAACCTCCTAATGTTTGAATGAATGCAAAAAGTAGTAACTATCTGAGAAAAGATTAGAACAAACATTTCACATGTAGTTAAGAAAACCCCTGCCATAATATTTATGTTTTCATATTAAGGTAGAAAAAGGAGTCCCAATATTCTTCGTCATGGGCCTAAATCACAAACGACATTATCATCAGCAAAATAGGTAGATCAGTTGGGGTTGGGTATGGGGTCAAAACGGTTACCATTTGAAATGGGTTTGTTTAAAAAGGGGGTGAGGACATGTTGGGGGTGATCGGAACAATTTTTTACCTTCTTTATAAATACCTAATGAATAAATATGATTAAAATTTTATAACATGACAAGTATAATGCACATTCTCTCTGTAGAAAATTTGAACTTTGTAAATTATTGATGATATAGTAATTGGTTTTTATAACATGACAAGTATAATTCAGAGTGGGTTATGTTGCATGTTTTGCTCAGATACTCATCGTTGATACAACTACTTATGCATTGCTATGTATTTCAATATTGTCAGGCCATCATCATTATTGTAGCATGATTCTTGTATACAGGTTTCTGTTTTTGATTCTTGGAATGATCTTTTGGCTATATCCTGCATTAGGTGGACTAGAATATGTAAGTTCATCATCAGTGGTTCGTCTGGTTTTGAAAAAATCTATGGGTCAAACCACTAACTAGAAATTTGGAAAACAACAAACAACATCCAAGTTAGGTGGGTCGGCCGGACCTGCCTATTTTAGTGGTTTGGCAGTTTGAACTGATTCTTTTATCTTTTCTTTTTTCAAAATCCTTAATATGTTTTGAAGTTCTTAAAATAATTTAGGAAGACCGGCCGACTTGAACTTTAATTAATTTAAAATTTAGTGTGAAGTCGTATAGTTCAGGTATACTATTTCCATTCTTTACATCTTAAAGCTCCCTCATCAATCAGCATCTTAATCTGAGTAAGCAAATTATAGATTAATTAGTTATAGTTATACACAGTCTAAATTGCACATATGCATTTTGAAAAGAGAAATGTTCATTCATATCTGCTTTCAATTTAATTGATCTCTTTTATTTCTTTATGCAAATTGTTGAATTCAGGTTGTTCATCACACGCTTTCAGCAATTGCAGTAGCATATGCCATGTTTTCAGGGGAAGGGCAGCTTTACACATTTATGGTTCTTATATCTGAGTTGACAACACCCGAGATTAACTTGAGATGGTATGTTTGGTGCAGGTTGAAACGGGTCATGAAATGAAATGCTATGTGAATCAATCCTTTAATTATCAAGATCCAAATAGTAATGCTGCTACTCTTGGATTCAAGTATCTTGACATGGATGATAAAGGTGATGACATCTTTCCACTTTTGTGAGGTAAAAACTGTAGTATTTGGTACTACAGGATAAGAAGATAAACATTTGGACATTGCTGTTACAGTGGGGCAGGCAAGTGGATTTTCATCAAATATGTTCTCAACACCTAAAACAATGTTATTATTTTTATTCGTGTGCTATTATTTAATTGAGTTTTGTAATGCTCATGACATAAATAAACGATACAATAGAAGCCACGCATGTATTCAGAAAACAAATATCGCATTGTGAAATATGTCGATGTCGTCGCCGCCGCATCGCGCGGGTTCCTTACTAGTATATATATATATATGTATATATATATATATATATATATATATATTAAAAACTAATAAACCCAACACCCCTTCGGCACTTCCCTATAACCGACCCCCATCTTGCTTCCACTTCTTCACCAACCCTAGCAACCCTCGACGGCAGCCCTCCCGTCCCCGCAGTGGTCGACCCCCAATAACCATGTCCTTCTCAGGCGATCTAGCAACCTCGACATCCCCTTCGCTTCATTGATCACTCCCCCTTGGTACCCCGTAGTGCACTGGCAGCAGCGAAAGGGACAGGCTGCCGAGGGGTGGCCGTCGGTGGTCGCGCCGGTGGGGCAGTGTGCGGTGGTTCTGCGGCTGCCGGTCGGTGGTCGCGCAGGTGGGGCGGTGGGAGGGGTGGCCGTCGGTGGGTCAGCCGGTCAGCAATTGAGATTTTAAGGTCCGGGTCAGCAGCTGAGACCCGGTCAACCAGGCTCGAAGCCGAAATCAAACGGGCTGACCGCTGACTGAGTCAGCGGGTCAGCCCAGTCAGCTGGGTCAGCACCAAAACAAACAGCCCCTAATATAAGCATAAGGTGCTATCAACTATAAGTTAAGGAACAGTCAACTAATGCAAGATTATACATTTTTATTACATATGATAAAATTCTTTAAAGCTAAATGTGAGATTAGTTTTGATAATAAATGATCATTAATCTTTCACATTAAACAACAACAATAGCTAAACGTGTGATTAGTTTAATAATAAATGATCATTAACCTTCCACATTAAACAACAACGGTAATAATGATCAACACAATTTTTAAACGATCAATAACTTTTTCATACGTTAATTTTAAAATAAAAAAATACATCATTAAAACAAATACTTTTTTCTTTAATTTGGATATGGTATTACTAAAAGGGGTGCCCATGCGACACATCGAAAACAACACACACTAACATAGACATTGGTAAAACACACAATCACATAATGGTATGTAATCACATAACATGTTAATATTTTGTGTTTTGAATTGTAGTATAAAATCTTGAATTAGTTGGTATCAACTCATTACACAGAGTGTAAAAAGTTCTATAAATATGCTAAATGGAATTTAACTTGGTATACAATTTCTTTTAAGTGGTTCATACTCAATAGAAAACGAAACAGTTAATAACTAACTAAAAATAGCACAACACTTTAAAAAGTCAACTACGTCGTAATGCGCAGATTTTCCACCGGTCCATAAAAATTAAGAACATGTTTTTATTTTATGATTTAAACTATAAAAGGGGTAGACTACTATGTATTTCATGGGCTAGATCTAAAATATAATGCATTTATTTGACTTTTATTATAAATAATGATTTTTTCAGTGAGTATAACAAAATTTAATAGGATTTTTTTGGGAGGGGAGGGCATGACAAGCACGAGAAGGAGATATGTGTAACCTAGATTTTACAAATTTCAAACTTAATCCTTGTTAAATGTTTAATGTCGATTAGCTTTTAACCATATGAGCATTAAATTTGTAATATTATCAAACCATAAGGACTATTTGTGTAAATTTCTCTAAAATAAAAAAAAACAAAAATTCAAATTCAAAACTTCAATAAAAAATTAAAAATCATAGTAAAAGTATTTAAATAAAAAGGGCAAACATATAACTTTGAACTGTAAAATCACACGTCCACTATAACTACTCCTAAATCTACATTATTTATTCATAATAAAACACAAACTCACAACAAATACAAAACCTAATTAGTAATTTCAATATTCTCAATGGGTTAAAACATCTTTTCAATCATCAATATTCAATACACTCGTGCAACATCTAACAAAAATGGGTCAATTTGATACAACACCAAACGTATGTCGCATCAGCAATATTGGAAACTATCAAACGACCCTCATTCATCATATAGCGTTTGTAAGCATGCGTCTGAGCATCAACACCTTCAATCTACACAAACACGATCCAATGGTCGATTGGAGTTGAATCCCACCACAAAATCAAGATCAAGATAGGTCTAAATCGATGGGAGAAGAAGAGGAAAGATGGAATCAGAAGAAACAAACCCTAATCGATGAAATCGCTGATAGATTGATCAAAGGAGACCTTACGATCAAGATTCAAGCTGCGAGAGAGATCAGGAGTATGATTCGTAATCGTAATTCGTCTGGGAAGATTCGAGAGAAGTTCGGTGCTGCTGGGGTTATTCAGCCGCTTGTTCTTATGCTCTGCTCGCAGTACCATGAGGCTTGTGAGGTTTCGCTGCTTGCGATTCTTAATCTTGCGTCGAGAAATGAAGGGTTAGTGGTTGATTCTTGTGTTTGTTTTGGTGATTTTGATCGAAGTGATGGAATTGTTGTGTGTTAGTGGTGTATGAGACGTTGATTGTGTTAGGGTTTGTGAGTTTTGTAGGTTAAATGTTGGATTGAAGAGTGAAATGGGGGTTATTGTTGTTTGAATTGTGGAATTGGGTGTGTAGAACGTTAATCAAGTTAGGGTTTGTGAATTTTGTAGTTTAAATGATGAACTGAAGATTGGAAATGGTGGTTATTGCTGTTTAATCATGGTATTGGATGTATAGAACATTAATCAAGTTAGTGTTTGTGAATTTTGTAGTTTAAATGATGATATGAAGGTTGGAAATCGTGGTTATTGCTGTTTAAATCATGGAATTGGGTGTAGTAGGTGGTATAGATCAAAATTCTTTGCTTTAGTGGCTTCTCATCAGTTAGGGTTTTAGAGAATATCAATCTTATTTAGAGAAAATATTATTAGGGTTGAATGTTATGTATTCTAACCACTGTTGGTGAAAAACTGGATCAATCTTGATGCTAAAGATTACGATAATCGTTGATGTGAAGAGATGGATAAATCTTGATGTTAAAATAATCTGAATATCAGCGTTATGATCTCTTTTAGGGGTGTTTCGATTTGTAATTTTGGAACTGATCATCAAAAGTTAAACCATGAAATGTAATTGTATATTGATTGTGAGAAGCGCCACATCCGATTAATCATTAATGTTGGTGAGACGTGACATGGTGATGACTACTAGAGTTTAGTAGCAACTTGGCTTTGATACCATATTGCTTGTGCGTGTAACAGGGTTACATAGAGTATGATATCATACGTAGATGCCTTGTTGACTATGATAATTACATAGCTGGTCTAATATCTAATAATTTTAATCTTTTTTCAATTACAGAAACAAGGAACAAATAGTGACTTGTGGGGCCATTCCGCCTTTGGTGAAGCTTCTAAACTTCCAAAACGCAAGCAACCTAAGAGAATTGGCGACTGCTGCAATTTTAACATTATCAGCAGCACTAAACAACAAACAAGCAATAGCCAATTCAGGAGCAATCCCGCTTTTAATTAAAATCCTCAGCTGTGGCAGCATTCAAGGAAGAGTGGATGCAGTCACCACCCTCCACAACCTAACCACCTCCGAAGAAGAACCGATCTTAGTTCTTGATGCCACTGCCGCCCTGCCGCTGATTAACCTCCTAAAAGAATGCAAAAAATACTCAAAATTTGCTGAAAAACCACTGCTTTGATTGAGATCATATCCAAATCTCAAGAAGGAATACTCGCCATCACAAAAGCAGAAGATGGGATACTAACACTAGTAGAAACAGTTGAAGATGGATCTTTGGTTAGCACACAACATGCAGTTAGTGTTCTGCTTGAATTATGCATGAGCTCGAGAAGTAAATACCGGGAACTTATTCTTAACGTGGGTGCGATCCCAGGTCTGTTACGGTTAACCGTGGATGGAACCCATGAAGCCCAGAACAAGGCTAGATTGCTACTGGACTTGCTTAGGGACTCTACTGAAAAGAGACTGAGCTCATCGGTTTTGGAAAAGATGGTTCATGAAATTGCAGCACGAGTTGATGAGTCCGAAAAAACAGTGGAGACCGCAAAGATATTGCTACAGGATATGGTTCAAAGAAGCATGAACATGACTTCATCTTGCACATCCTGAAATGAGGTGATTTTAACTAACCTTATAGGGATTGTAAAGTGAAATGAGTGGGAATATTGTAATGGGAATATGATTTATGCAAAGTTGCTAACATGACACTCCATTTTGACTCGTCCACCCTTGTGAGAAGTCTCAGTTCTTTTTTTCATTTTTACTTTTGTACGTCAATGTTACTTCTGATTTTATCATACTTGAATTGTATATTGATGTAAAATGTATAATGGTGAAGGTTTGCAAATGAAAAAAACTGGATGGACTAAACCTGCAGGTTGCTATAAGTCCCAAGGACTGTTATGTAATTTACTAAATTAGCAACTATCGCCAAATGACCTTCTTGGGAGATGGGAATTCTTCTGGTCATGGGTGGACCGAGGTCCGTCAGTCATATGTCACGAGACATTGAAGTTGTTTTGAAGGGGGAAAGGGGAAAAGAACACGCGAGACCATATTGAAAACTAATCCAGTTTTGTGAGGGAAAATGGATAAAACGTCTCTGCCGCCTCTGCCCTAGTGTTCACGGCGTCTTCTGCTCATCGCCTGTTGAAGTACTTCGTTAGTTGCTCCTTCCTGTTTATTAGGGGCATGGAGAGGCTCTTAACTGGATGATAAACAAGGCCAGTAGTGTAGGTATCTTCAAGGGCATAAAATTTCCATCCAGCAGTCCGGTCATCTTACACTTCTTGTTCGACGTATCACGTGGTTGTTTTGGGGTAGTAAGGGGAACAATAACAAAATCAACTAGGTAAGGTAGGATGGTCTGCTAGTCAAAATCTAAAGGTGGGCTGGGCATCAGGTCTTTCAAATCTCTTAACTTGAAGTGGTGGTGGCTCTTCAAGAATGAAGAGAATCCGCTGCGAAAAAAAGTTACAAATTTCATCCCTAGCTATAATCAAAGGCATCGATTATGAAAAACTTTGCAAGCACTTGAGGTAACATCTGTCCAACAATGAAACATGGGCTTAAAGTAGTAACTGTCGTTCAAAATGGAAGTTCGTCTTTGAAACCATAAGTGAGAAAGGTTGTGACGCCCTAAACCCGGGAGGATACCGGAGGCGCGTCGTATAGTTGGATTAATATTTTAAACACAAATCAGAGCTTTCTATCTACAGCAGAAGACTTATCATCATTACATATTAACCCAACTCTTAAAACATTTTTACATACTTTGACTTTTGCATAAACATCCATATTACAATATTACACATAACTCCTATCTTATGCCAGCAACCGTCTTGAGATAGCATTCTGATCCAACTCAAGCTTGTTTTCCTCTATTACTAGAGGATCCTTCCTTACCTAGCACACATATAACACACTCAAAACATCAGATAAACTGGTGAGTTCTAAATTTTCATTAAAACATTAACAGCATCTCATCACATACATTAGTCATATTTATATTGGCAATATAACAAAATCAACTATATCTTTACTTTGTCCCACCGGACTCGTCCCACCGGACTTCAGTTTCACACATCCAGAAACTGTTAGTTTCCCACATCTAGAAACTGTAACTATTATCTCTCATCCAGTAGGATGCCAATTTAATCATCTAGGGTCGTCACCACAAGATGTTCACAAAGCTGAGTGATCGTCATCACTCCTTCTCACTGTACAGTCTACACACACAGGCATCTTACCCTAACTGGCCTGTTGAGATTTACATTTCATCAAAACAATTTCTTTACTTATTGCCAATGTTATTAATTTTCACATACCACACATTCATTCTTTTAGCACTAGTTTTAATATATTTTCATCTGTTTTCACACACTATCTGACCCATTGGAATCATTACCATCACGAAATGATTAACAATGTTCAGATAATCATTCATTACCCCCAACTTTACCCTAACAGCCCCACAAGCTGTTAGTAATGTATAAACATCATTTTCACAATTCTGGTGCTAAAACATTCAACTCATTTATCATCGTATGTGTGGTAGCCCGAATGTTAAAACCAAACATTTAAAAAGGGCTTAGAACTCACCTTATTAACTTACTCACGACAATCTACACAATCCACGTACACGAGATAATTAGTCCTTCTTCTAATCAAGGTATATCTAAAGCAATAAACCTTGATTCAGTAAATTATTCTCAAACAGGACTTCTATGCGAATGAACACTTATGCGAATGAGCACTCATACGACTGGACCTATGCGGATAAACATCCAATCGTGCGAATGGACCTCATGCGGCTGAACCTCCAGTCGTACGACTAACCATTCATTCGCACGACTGAGTCCTCATTCGTGCATAGTGATCACTCGTCTTCATTCGGTCTTCTAACCAGGCGACTGGGTTCTCAGTCGCACGACTGAACCTTCATTCGCACTCAGTCGCACGACTGGACTCTCATTCGCACGACTGAGGCATGCGACTGAGCCCATTCGTCTGAAACGGATCAGCAGCTGTGTTCTTGACGTTTTTGATCCAAACTTACTCAAAATTTGAGTTTTAACCATTCAAATCATGTCATATTCAAAACAAATCATATACACATCATTTACAATGGTTTCGGATCATTATTTTATCAAAACTTCATAAAAACTCGGATCCGAATTCCCGGATTTCAACTTAGAAAAGAAACAGACCAAATCACTGATTTTAACATGTTATTGGATCAAATTCAATCATATACACAACTTATAACATATCAAAATTGATCCGTGACATCCAAAACTTACCAAAACGGAGTTGCCTTAGTCAATTTCGTGAGAACAGGGGTGTTTGGGAGCAAGGTAATGAAGATGACACAGATAGAAATCTGCTTTTGAACCCTCTTCACCGCCTTACTTATCCACACATACACTTATCCGCCTCACACTCAGTCGCACGACTGAACCCCATTCGCACGATTCGCACGACTGAATCGTGCGACTGAAGCCCATACGCCCATGATTCGTGCGATTGAGTCTCATTCGCACGTAGGGGTGCGACTGAAGTTCATTCGCATGCAAGTCATGCGGCTGAACACCAAACTTAATAAACAAACTCAACTTAATTAATTAAACATAACTATAATTCAATTACAAGTCTGGATTTGAAAACCGGATGTTACAACTCTCTCCCCCTTAAATAGGTTTCGTCCCCGAAACCAAGTATTCAAACAACTGGAGATAACCTCTCCTCATCTCAGCTTCTGATTCCCGGGTGAAATCAGACCCCTTTTTATTCGACCACTGCACTTTAACTAACTTAATAGTTTTATTTCTCAATCTTTTCATCTTTCTGTCTACGATAGCAGTAGGTTTCTCAACACAATTCAACTTATCATCCACCTCTATATCGTCTAAAGGTACGTATGCATTTTCATCAACTAAACACTTGCGCAATTGCGATACATGAAAAGTCGGGTGGATTCCTTGCAACTGATCGGGTAATTCTAGTTTATAGGTTATTTCTCCAATTCGTTCTATAATTCTAAACGGTCCTATAAAATGAGGACTCAACTTTCCCTTCTTTCTGAATCATATAATCCCTTTTCAAGGAGATACTTTCAACATAATTCTATCTCCTACTTCAAACTCTATATGCCTTAGCCTTTTATCTTCATAAGACTTTTGCCGATCTTGAGCCGCTTTAGACCGAGCTTTGATCTGAGCCAATTTCTCATTTGTAGCCTGTACAATTTCCAAACTACCCAACTCTTTTTGCCCAATTTCTCCCCAACATATCGGACTTCTACACTTTCTGCCATATAACATCTCATAAGGGGCTCTCTCAATTGTGGAATGATAACTGTTATTGTAGGAGAATTCAACTAATGGCAAATGACTATCCCAGCTACCACCAAAATCTATAACACAAGCTCGTAACATATCTTCAATTGTTTGGATAGTCCTTTCAGTTAACCCATCAGCTTCTGGATGAAAAGATGTGCTGTGTAATAAACGTGTACCCATATCTTCATGAAATTTTCTCCAAAACCTCGAAGTAAAACGTGTATCCCTATCCGACACAATAGATAACGGCACTCCATGACGAGAAATAATTTCTCGAATAAACAGTTCTGCTAACTTCTCAGAGTTATACGTTTCCTTGATTGGTAAGAAATGCCCGCTACGTGTCAATCTATCCACTATGACCCAAATGGTATCATAACCTTTAGCTGTACGCGGAAGCTTAGTTATGAAATCCATTGTCAACTCCTCCCACTTCCATTTTGGAATCTCTAATGGTTGAAGCTTACCATATGGCTTTTGATGCTCAGCTTTAACCTGAAGACACGTCAAACACCTATTCACATACTGCATCACATTAAACTTCATACCGGGCCACCAATATTCTTGTTTCACATCTTTATACATCTTAGTAGCACCAGGATGTATAGAGTATCTGGATTTATGAGCTTCATCTAACACCAACTCTCTCATCTTAATCGGAACCCACATACGACCACATTTTGTCTTGACCCCAAAACTATTTTCTTCTAGATCCTTTGTTTGACCTTTCATTCGTTCTCGTTTCACGTTCTCCTCCTTTAATGCTTCTAGTTGCGTTTCCCGTAACTGATGCATAAAATTTTGGGTTATCACTAACTTATATGACTTAACTCGAATCGGAGGGTGTTCATTCTTTCTGCTTAACGCGTCAGCAACTACATTTGCTTTACCAGGATGGTAAAGTATTTCACAGTCATAATCTTTCATCAATTCTAACCTTCTCCGCTAGCGCATGTTTAATTCTTTCTAATCAAAGAAATATTTCAAACTCTTATGATCCGTATAAATCGTACATTTCGTCCCATATAAGTAATGCCTCCATATCTTCAAGGCAAATACCACTGCTGCCAATTCCAGATCATGTGTTGGATAATTCTTTTCGTGGTCTTTCAACTGTCTAGAAGCATAAGCTATTACTCGTCCCCTCTGCATCAATACACAACCTAAACCTTGATACGAAGCATCTGAATAAATTACCAAATCTTCATTTCCATCTGGCAACGACAACATTGGTGATCGAGTTAATTTCTGCTTCAATTCTTGAAATGCATTTTCTTGTTCTGGTCCCCATACATATTCCTCATTCTTTCTTGTCAGCTTCATTAACGGGGATGTAATTTTGGAAAAATCCTGAATAAATCTTCTATAATAACCAGCCAGACCCAAGAAACTACGGATTTCAGATGGCGTCTTTGGAGGACCCCACTTTATTACTGTTTCAATCTTGGTAGGATCTACCAAAATGCCTTCTGCATTGATCACATGTCCTAAAAACTGTACTTCCCGCAACCAAAACTCACACTTAGAAAATTTTACATAAAGCCTTTCTCTTCTCAACCTTTCCAACACTTCACGGAGATGGCATGCGTGATCTCCCTCATTCTTTGAATAGATCAGTATATCATCAATGAACACAATTACTGATCGATCTAACATTGGCTTGCATACCCTATTCATCAAGTCCATGAAAGCAGCAGGTGCATTTGTTAACCCAAAAGACATAACCAAAAATTCATAGTGACCATAACGTGTACGAAACGCCGTTTTAGGTATATCTTCTTCCTTAACTTTCAACTGATGATAACCCGAACGAAGGTCTATCTTAGAAAATCAACTGGCTCCCTGTAACTAATCAAACAAATCATCTATTCGTGGGAGTGGATACTTATTCTTTATCGTCAACTTGTTTAACTCTCGGTAATCGATACACATACGCATACTCCCATCTTTCTTCTTCACAAACAATACTGGAGCACCCCACGGGGAAGAACTGGGTCTAATGAACCCTCTTTCTAACAAATCTTCAGTCTGCTTCATTAATTCCTTCAATTCCGATGGAGCTAGTCTATAAGGTGACTTAGCCAATGGCTTAGCACCCGGAACTAGATCAATTCTAAACTCAACCTCACGATCTGGAGGAATACCCGGTAATTCTTCTGGAAACACATCTATAAAATCTCTAACCACAGGAATGTCCTCTATCTTTTTCACAGGCTTTTGAGCATCGATCACATATACTAAATAAGATGCACATCCGCGGCTCATTAACTTATCAGCTTTCATCATAGATACTATATTTACAGTTGACTCTTCTTTATCACCATATACATCAATCGTTTTCCCATCAGGCGCTCTCAATTGAATCAGCTTCTTATTACATACAATATGGGCTTCATGGTTTGCCAACCAATCCATACCCAAAACTACATCAAACCCTCCTAATACCATAGGATATAGTGTAACAGGCAATCTATATCCCTCTAGTTCAATAAAACAACCATCAATCATACTACTAATCATCACAGATCTATCATTAGCAGTTTCCACTATAAAGGCTACCTCTAATGGTCGTATTTCACATGCAAGCATAGGGAAAAATTAACAGATACAAAACTTCCACTTGCACCAGAATCAAACAACACGTTAGCTGGAATCCCATTAACTAGAAACGTACCTGAAACTACATCTGGCAAAGCTTTAGCCTCACTAGCTGACATAGAATATGCTCGCCCCTTAGCCACACTCGACCCTTCTCCTGACCCTTTCATCGATCTAACCGATTCAGGCTTTCTGACTACTAGTTTTGGACATTCACTTCGAATATGCCCCGTTTCCCCATATTCATAACATCTACGAAGACCTTCACCACACTCATTAGCATAATGTCCTAACTTTCCACATTTGAAACAAGTCCTACTACCAATCATACATTTACCCTTATGCAGCCTGCCACATTTACCGCAACATGGCAGCTCATTTCTGACATTCCTTTAGAATTGACCCCTTCCAAACTTACCCTTCTTCTGGAAACTTAAATTCTCCAATCTTTTCTGCTCTGCAGGTTCTTCACGTTTCCTTCTACTTTCATCAGGAGCAACGTCACTACCATAAACTTCTTGATACATATCTGCAGCTAAGTTTACCGTCAACTGGTAACTACTCGGAGCAGATGATCTAACCAACTTTCTAACCTCCTGAGGCAACCCCTGAGTGTACCTAAAAATTTTCTTCTCTTCAGGAACCACAAAATGAGGCACCAACCGTGCCATTTCTTCAAACTTAGACGTGTATTCCCTATGAGACATATTACCCGCCTGAAACTGCAGGAAACTCATCTCTATTCGATCCATCTCACCTTTCGGACAAAATTTATACGACACTAACTTTCTAAATTCAGGCCACAACATTTTGTCAGTAGCCTACTCGCCTATCGTTTGGATAATCGTATCCCACCAATAAAGACCCTCATCTACAAACGAGTGAGCTGCAAACTTTACTTTCTGATCCTCCCTAAACTCACTCAACTTGATTACGGCTTCCATTTCACGAAGCCATTTTTAAGTGGCTACCACATCCATAGCCCCAGAAAACTGTGGAGGATTACATTCTTTAAACTGACTATACGTAACTCCCTTTCTTTCACTAGACCTCTCAGTTATTAACATTCCTATTTTCATCAGGTCTAGCTACATTCAAGGCCTTGCGAACCTCCTCAGCAATTACATCATGAAATTGCTGTCTCGTCATACTAAGCACCTCTGTGCTTTCCTCAACATTTCTTTCCGAGGTTCCACCTTGCATTCTTTCACTCTCTCTATCAACCATAACCTATTAAAACGAGATCAGGATTATTTGGTACTCGCATGTAAGTATATAACCAGAACACTATAAGTAAAGTAAATTATTAATAATGTTGGCCAAGTACTATTAATTGGTTACTTTACTTTTACTATTCTCGTTATTCCTTCTCATGTTCGTCCCATCACCTTCTCTTGTTTTAATAAACTATTCTATCTAGCTATCTCTGCTGGCATATCTACTTTCTAGTTAAAGTCTAGTTATTAAGACACTAGATCCATTTAACTACTGCTCTGATACCAACCTGTGACGCCCTAAACCCGGGAGGATACCTGAGGCGCGTCGCATAGTTGGATTAATATTTTAAACACAAATCATAGCTTTCTATCTACAACGGAAGACTTAACATCATTACATATTAACCCAACTCTTAAAACATTTTTACATACTTTGACTTTTGCATAAACATCCATATTACAATATTACACATAACTCCTATCTTATGCCAGCAACCGCCTTGGGATAGCATCCTGATCCAACTCAAGCTTGTTTTCCTCTATTACTAGAGGATCCTTCCTTACCTAGCACACATATAACACACTCAAAACATCAGATAAACTGGTGAGTTCTAAATTTTCATTAAAACATTAACAGCGTCTCATCACATACATTAGTCATATTTATATTGGCAATATAACAAAATCAACTATATCTTTACTTTGTCCCACCGGACTCGTCCTACCGGACTTCAATTTCCCACATCTAGAAACTGTTAGTTTCCCACATCTAGAAATTGTAATTATTATCTTTCATCCAGTAGGATGCCAATTTAATCATATAGGGTCGTCACCACAAGATGTTCACAAAGCTGAGTGATCGTCATCACTCCTTCTCACTGTACAGTCTACACACACAGACATCTTACCCGAACTGGCCTGTTGAGATTTACATTTCATCAAAACAATTTCTTTACTTATTGGCAATGTTATTAATTTTCACATACCACACATTTATTCTTTTAGAACCAGTTTTAATATATTTTCATCTGTTTTCATACACTATCTGACCCATTGGAATCATTACCATCACGAAATGATTAACAATGTTCAGATAATCATTCATTATCCCTAACTTTACCCTAACAGCTCCACAAGCTGTTAGTAATGTGTAAACATCATTATCACAATTCTGGTGCTAAAACATTCAACTCATTTATCATCGTATGTGTGCTAGCCCGAATGTTAAAACCAAACATTTAAAAAGGGCTTAGAACTCACCTTATTAACTTACTCACGACGATCTACACAATCCACGTACACGAGATAACTAGTCCTTCTTCTAATCAAGGTATATCTAAAGCAATAAACCTTGATTCAGTAAATTATTCTCAAACATGACTTCTATGCGAATGAACACTTATGCGAATGAGCACTCATACGACTGGACCTATACGGATGAACATCCAATCATGCGAATGGACCTCATGCGACTGAACCTCCAGTCGTACGACTGACCATTCATTTGCACGACCGAGTCCTCATTCGTGCATAGTGATCACTCGTCTTCATTCGGTCTTCCAACCAGGCGACTGGGTTCTCAGTCGCACGACTGGACCTTCATTCGCACTCAGTCGCACAACTGGACTCTTATTCGCACGACTGAGGCATGCGACTGAGCCCATTCGTCTGAAACGGATCAGCGGCTGTGTTCTTGACGTTTTTGATCCAAACTTACTCAAAATTTGAGTTTTAAACCATTCAAATCATGTCATATTCAAAACAAATCATATACACATCGTTTACAATGGTTTCGGATCATTATTTTATCAAAACTTCACAAAAACTCGGATCCGAATTCCCGGATTTCGACTTAGAAAAGAAACAGACCAAATCACTGATTTTAACATGTTATTGGATCAAATTCAATCATATACACAGCTTATAACATATCAAAATTGATCCGTGACATCCAAAACTTACCAAAACGGAGTTGCCTTAGTCAATTTCGTGAGCACAGGGGTGTTTGGGAGCAAGGTAATGAAGATGACACAAATAGAAGTCTACTTTTGAACCCTCTTCACCGCCTTACTTATCCACACATACACCTAACCGCCTCACACTCAGTCGCACGACTGAACCCCGTTCGCACGACTGAATCGTTTGACTGAAGCCCATACGCCCATGATTCGTGCGATTGAGTCTCATTCGCACGTAAGGGGTGCGACTGAAGTTCATTCGCATGCAAGTCATGCGGCTGAACACCAAACTTAATAAACAAACTCAACTTAATTAATTAAACATAACTATAATTCAATTACAAGTCCGGATTTAGAAACCGGATGTTACAACTCTCTCCCCCTTAAATAGATTTCGTCCCCGAAAACAAGTATTCAAACAACTGGGGATAACCTCTCCTCATCTCAGCTTCTGATTCCCAGGTGAAATCAGACCCCTTTCTATTCGACCACTGCACTTTAACTAACTCAATAGTTTTATTTCTCAATCTTTTCATCTTTCTGTCTACGATAGCAGTAGGTTTCTCAACATAATTCAACTTATCATCCACCTCTATATCGTCTAAAGGTACGTATGCATTTTCAGCAACTAAACACTTGCGCAACTGCTATACATGAAAAGTCGGGTGGATTCCTTGCAACTGATCGGGTAATTCTAGTTTATAGGCTACTTCTCCAATTTGTTCTATAATTCTAAACAGTCCTATAAAACGAGGACTCAACTTTCCCTTCTTTCTGAATCTGATAATCTCCTTCCAAGGAGATACTTTCAACATAACTCTATCTCCTACTTCAAACTATATATGCCTTAGCCTTTTATCTTCATAAGACTTTTGCCGATCTTGAGCCGCTTTAAACCGAGCTTTGATCTGATCCAATTTCTCATTTGTAGCCTGTATAATTTCCAAACTACCCAACTCTTTTTGCCCAATTTCTCCCCAACATATCGGACTTCTGCACTTTCTGCCATATAACATCTCATAAGGGGCTCTCTCAATTGTGGAATGATAATTGTTATTGTAGGAGAATTCAACTAATGGCAAATGACTATCCCAGCTACCACCAAAATCTATAACACAAGCTCATAACATATCTTCAATTGTTTGGATAGTCCTTTCAGTTAACCCATCAGTTTCTGGATGAAAAGATGTGCTGTGTAATAAACGTGTACCCATATCTTCATGAAATTTTCTCCAAAACCTCGAAGTAAAACGTGTATCCCTATCCGCCACAATAGATAACGGCACTCCATGACGAGCAACAATTTCTCGAATAAACAGTTTTGCTAACTTCTCAGAGTTATACGTTTCCTTGATTGGTAAGAAATGCCCGCTACGTGTCAATCTATCCACTATGACCCAAATGGTATCATAACCTTTAGCTGTACGCGGAAGCTTAGTTATGAAATCCATTGTCAATTCCTCCCACTTCCATTTTGGAATGTCTAATGGTTGAAGCTTACCATATGGCTTTTGATGCTCAGCTTTAACCTGAAGACACGTCAAACACCTATTCACATACTGCATCACATTAAACTTCATACCGGGCCACCAATATTCTTATTTCAAATCTTTATACATCTTAGTAGCACCAGGATGTATAGAGTATCTGGATTTATGAGCTTCATCTAACACCAACTCTCTCATCTTAATCGGAACCCACATACGACCACATTTTGTCTTAACCCCAAAACTATTTTCTTCTAGATCCTTTGTTTGACATTTCATTCGTTCTCGTTTCACGTTCTCCTCCTTTAATGCTTCTAGTTGCGTTTCCCGTAACTGATGCATAAAATTTGGGGTTATCACTAACTTATATGACTTAACTCGAATCGGAGGGTGTTCATTCTTTCTGCTTAACGCGTCAGCAACTACATTTGCTTTACCAGGATGGTAAAGTATTTCACAGTCATAATCTTTCACCAATTCTAACCTTCTCCGCTGGCGCATGTTTAATTCTTTCTAATCAAAGAAATATTTCAAACTCTTATGATCCATATAAATCGTACATTTCGTCCCATATAAGTAATGCCTCCATATCTTCAAGGCAAATATCACTGCTGCCAATTCCAGATCATGCGTTAGATAATTCTTTTCGTGGTCTTTCAACTGTCTAGAAGCATAAGCTATTACTTGTCCCCTCTGCATCAATACACAACCTAAACATTGATGCGAAGCATCTGAATAAATTATCAAATCTTCATTTCCATCTGGCAACGACAACACTGGTGATCGAGTTAATTTCTGCTTCAGTTCTTGAAATGCATTTTCTTGTTCTGGTCTCCATACGTATTCCTCATTCTTTCTTGTCAGCTTCATTAACGGGGATGCAATTTTGGCAAAATCCTGAATAAATCTTCTATAATAACCAGCCAGACCCAAGAAACTACGGATTTCAGATGGCGTCTTTGGAGGACCCCACTTTATTACTGTTTCAATCTTGGTAGGATCTACCAAAATGCCTTCTGCATTGATCACATGTCCCAAAACCTGTACTTCCCGCAACCAAAACTTACACTTAGAAAATTTTGCATAAAGCCTTTCTCTTCTCAACCTTTCCAACACTTCACGGAGATTGCAGGCGTGATCTCCCTCATTCTTTGAATAGATCAGTATATCATCAATGAACATAATTACTGATCGATCTAACATTGGCTTGCATACCCTATTCATCAAGTCCATGAAAACAGCAGGTGCATTTGTTAACCCAAAAGACATAACCAAAAATTCATAGTGACCATAACGTGTACGAAATGCCGTTTTAGGTATATCTTCTTCCTTAACTTTCAACTGATGATAACCCGAATGAAGGTCTATCTTAGAAAACCAACTGGCTCCCTGTAACTGATCAAACAAATCATCAATTCGTGGGAGTGGATACTTATTCTTTATCGTCAACTTGTTTAACTCTCGGTAATCGATACACATACGCATACTCCCATCTTTCTTCTTCACAAACAATACTGGAGCACCCTACGGGGAAGAACTGGGTCTAATGAACCCTCTTTCTAACAAATCTTCAGTCTGCTTCATTAATTCCTTCAATTCCGATGGAGCTAGTCTATAAGGTGACTTAGCCACTGGCTTAGCACCCGGAACTAGATCCATTCTAAACTCAACCTCTTGATCTGGAGGAATACCCGGTAATTCTTCTGGAAACACATCTATAAAATCTCTAACCACAGGAATGTCCTCTATCTTTTTCACAAGCTTTTGAGCATCGATCACATATTCTAAATAAGATGCATATCCGCGGCTCATTAACTTATCAGCTTTCATCATATCTACTATATTTACAGTTGACTCTTCTTTATCACCATATACATTAATCGTTTTCCCATCAGGCGCTCTCAATTGAATCAGCTTCTTATTACATACAATATGGGCTTCATGGTTTGCCAACCAATCCATACCCAAAACTATATCAAACCCTCCTAATACCATAGGATATAGTGTAACAGGCAATCTATATCCCTCTAGTTCAATAAAGCAACCATCAATCATACTACTAATCATCACAGATCTATCATTAGCAGTTTCCACTATAAAGGCTACCTCTAATGTTCGTATTTCACATGCAAGCATAGGGAAACAATTAACAGATACAAAACTTCCACTTGCACCAGAATCAAACAACACGTTAGCTGGAATCCCATTAACTAGAAACGTACCTGAAACTACATCTGGCAAAGGTTTAGCCTCACTAGCTGACATAGAATATGCCCGCCCCTTAGCCACACTCGACCCTTCTCCTGACTCTTTCATCGATCTAACCGATTCAGGCTTTCTGACTACTAGTTTTGGACATTCACTTCGAATATGCCCCGTTTCCCCATATTCATAACATCTACGAAGACCTTCACCACACTCATTAGCATAATGTCCTAACTTTCCACATTTGAAACAAGTCCTACTACCAATCATACATTTACCCTTATGCAGCCTGCACATTTCCCGCAAGATGGTAGCTCATTTCTGACATTCCTTTGGAATTAACCCCTTCCAAACCTACCCTTCTTCTGGAAACTTAGATTCTCCAATCTTTTCTGCGCTGCAGGTTCTTCACGTTTCCTTCTACTTTCATCAGGAGCAACATCACTACCATAAACTTCTTGATACATATCTGCAGCTAAGTTTACCGTCAACTGGTAACTACTCGGAGCAGATGATCTAACCAACTTTCTAACCTCCTGAGGCAACCCCTGAGTGTACCTCAAAATTTTCTTCTCTTCAGGAACCACCAAATGAGGCACCAACCGTGCCATTCTTCAAACTTAGACGTGTATTCCCTATGAGACATATTACCCGCCTGAAACTACAGGAAACTCATCTCTATTCGATCCATCTCACCTTTTGGACAAAACTTATCCTACACTAACTTTCTAAATTCAAGCCACAACATTTTGTCAGTAGCCTCCTCGCCTATCGTTTGGATAATCGTATCCCACCAATATAGAGCCTCACCTACAAACGAGTGAGCTGCAAACTTTACTTTCTGATCCTCCCTACACTCACTCAACTTGATTACGGCTTCCATTTCACGAAGCCATTTATAAGTGGCTACCACATCCATAGCCCCAGAAAACTGTGGAGGACTACATTCTTTAAACTGACTATACGTAACTCCCTTTCTTTCACTAGACCTCTCAGCTTTATCAAAAATCCTATTTTCATCAGGTCTAGCTACATTCAAGGCCTTGCGAACCTCCTCAGCAATTGCATCACGAAATTGTTGTCTCGTCATACTAAGCACCTCTGTGCTTTCCTCAACATTTCTTTCCGAGGTTCCACCTTGCATTCTTTCACTCTCTCTATCAGCCATAACCTATTAAAACGAGATCAGGATTATTTGATACTCGCATGTAAGTATATAACCAGAACACTATAAGTAAAGTAAATTATTAATAATGTTGGCCAAGTACTATTAATTGGTTACTTTACTTTTACTATTCTCTTTATTCCTTCTCATGTTCGTCCCATCACCTTCTCTTGTTTTAATAAACTATTCTATCTAGTTATCCTTGCTGACATGTCTACTTTCTAGTTAAAGTCTAGTTATTAAGACACTAGATCCCTTTAACTACTGCTCTGATACCAACCTGTGACGCCCTAAACCCGGGAGGATACCGGAGGCGCGTCGCATAGTTGGATTAATATTTTAAACACAAATCATAGCTTTCTATCTACAGCGGAAGACTTAACATCATTACATATTAACCCAACTCTTAAAACATTTTTACATACTTTGACTTTTGCATAAACATCCATATTACAATATTACACATAACTCCTATCTTATGCCAGCAACCGCCTTGGGATAGCATCATGATCCAACTCAAGCTTGTTTTTCTCTATTACTAGAGGATCCTTCCTTACCTAGCACACATATAACACACTGAGTTCTAAATTTTCATTAAAACATTAACAGCATCTCATCACATACATTAGTCATATTTATATTGGCAATATAACAAAATCAACTATATCTTTACTTTGTCCCACCGGACTCGTCCCACCAGACTTCAGTTTCCCACATCTAGAAACTGTCAGTTTCCCACATCTAGAAACTTTAATTATTATCTTTCATCCAGTAGGATGCCAATTTAATCATCTAGGGGCGTCACCACAAGATCTTCACAAAGCTGAGTGATCGTCATCACTCCTACTTACTGTACAGTCTACACACACAGGCATCTTACCTTAACTGGCCTGTTGAGATTTACATTTCATCAAAACAATTTCTTTACTTATTGCCAATGTTATTAATTTTCACATACCACACATTCATTCTTTTAGCACCAGTTTTAATATATTTTCATCTGTTTTCACACACTATCTGATCCATTGGAATCATTACCATCACGAAATGATTAACAATGTTCAGATAATCATTCATTACCCCCAACTTTACCCTAACAGCCCCACAAGCTGTTAGTAATGTATAAACATCATTTTCACAATTCTGGTGCTAAAACATTCAACTCATTTATCATCGTATGTGTGGTAGCCCGAATGTTAAAACCAAACATTTAAAAAGGGCTTAGAACTCACCTTATTAACTTACTCACGACAATCTACACAATCCACGTACACGAGATAACTAGTCCTTCTTCTAATCAAGGTATATCTAAAGCAATAAACCTTGATTCAGTAAATTATTCTCAAACAGGACTTCTATGCGAATGAACACTTATGCGAATGAGCACTCATACGACTGGACCTATGCGGATGAACATCCAATCGTGCGAATGGACCTCATGCGACTGAACCTCCAGTCGTACGACTGACCATTCATTCGCACGACTGAGTCCTCGTTCGTGCATAGTGATCACTCGTCTTCATTCGGTCTTCTAACCAGGCGACTGGGTTCTCAGTCGCACGAGTGGACCTTCATTCGCACTCAGTCGCACGACTGGACTCTCATTCGCACGACTGAGGCATGCGACTGAGCCCATTCGTCTGAAACGGATCAGCGGCTGTGTTCTTGACGTTTTTGATCCAAACTTACTCAAAATTTGAGTTTTACCCATTCAAATCATGTCATATTCAAAACAAATCATATACACATCGTTTACAATGGTTTCGGATCATTATTTTATCAAAACTTCACAAAAGCTCGGATTCGAATTCCCGGATTTCAACTTAGAAAAGAAACAGACCAAATCACTGATTTTAACATGTTATTGGATCAAATTCAATCATATACACAGCTTATAACATATCAAAATTGATCCGTAACATCCAAAACTTACCAAAACGGAGTTGCCTTAGTCAATTTCGTGAGAACAGGGGTGTTTGGGAGCAAGGTAATGAAGATGACACAGATAGAAGTCTGCTTTTGAACCCCTCTTCACCGCCTTACTTATCCACACATACACTTAACCGCCTCACACTCAGTCGCACGACTGAACCCCATTCGCACGACTGAATCGTGCGACTGAAGCCCATACGCCCATGATTCGTGCGATTGAGTCTCATTCGCACGTAAGGGGTGCGACTGAATTTCATTCGCATGCAAGTCATGCGGCTGAACACCAAACTTAATAAACAAACTCAACTCAATTAATTAAACATAACTATAATTCAATTACAAGTCCGGATTTAGAAACCGGATGTTATAAAGGTGCAATTTGTTTTTTAGAGGTAACATGTCTGCAGTGTGCGGATTATATCTGCAGACATCTTTAGAATAAAAGGTGGATGGTGGGTGGTGGTGATGGTAGATGGTGGGTGGTGGTGATGGTAGATGGTGGGTGGTGGTGGACGGGTGGGGTGGAGGCTGACGGTGGTGGAGGCCGACGGTGGTGGAGGCCGGCGGTGGTGGTGGCCGGCGGTGGTGGTGGCCGGCGGTGGTGGTGGCCGGCGGTGGTGGTGGCCGGCGGTGGTGGTGGCCGGCGGTGGTGGTGGCCGACGGTGGTGGTGATGGACATGGGTGGTGGTGGTGATGGACATGGGTGGTGGTGGGTGATAATGTTTAATCAACTGCAGACTTTAGAAGTGATTGTGCCAAATTTGCACCATGAATATTTCGTGCAGAGATGTTTTTTAATGAAGCAATTTCGAAAAACAAATGCCTTCGCAGATCTTTTTTAAAAAAACAAACACCCCCAAAATCTCCCGCTTCAATTCAGAGCATTTTTACTTTAAGCGAAACTTCAACCCGAAACCTCATAAATTTTATTATTTTGGTAGTTGTATGTTGAATAAAACCTGTGCCTTTCAAAAAAATAAATAAAAGATGAAGACAAAGTATAATAGTTAAATAGCACATGATTGATTAATGTTTTAAAAATCGAAAGAAACAACGATTACCGTGTGGGACCTCTTTAAATCTCTCCATACCGGTGGATCTAATCTCGCGGGTACATTAGCTCCGCAAAACACACAAATGTTAACATGCGCCATATCCTGCGTGCGCCATCACCGATACTCCATACACAAACAAACATCTTCAATTCGCAATTGACTTCCACACTCACTCAAAATCACAAAAATTTCAAAACAGAATGCAGATCTGAAGCACATACATCATGTGGTTGAACATCTGATCCAATAACACCTCCTATCATATAAGGTAACTCGAAATTATATACATCCAGATTGTTGTATATCTTATTAGATCTGTAAAAACTGTAAGCTATTCGTCACTTGAATCGTGAAATACTCTGTTCGTTTAATTCGATCTGAACGATGCTCGGCCGGAATTTTCCTACGCGATCCGGTGGTTTCCGGCCGGAGAATTTAGGTCAAAATGCGTTAGCTATATTCGGAAACCTGTTCTTCACGTTTTTTGTAATCGGTGTGTTAGTTTTCACGATTATCGCCGCTACATACGAACCTGAAGATCCGTTGTTTCATCCTTCGACGAAGATCACAAACTTCCTCACTTCCACTTCCAATGCCACGTTTGTATCCGATAGCACTGTTGTGAAAACCGGTGAGGATTTCATTACCGCCAATGAAACAGCGTTTGGTAGGGCGATAAACGCGTCGGATGTTGTTGGTAATGTCGCGCTCGAGGCGGTTGGAGAGGTTGAAGAGAAGGAGGCAGAGCAAGAGGCTCGTGATTGTAGTGGTGAGATTGATAAGGCTATAGATTGTACTGATCCTGAGGTTTTTTATCTCATGATGTCTGCTGCTATTGAGCAGTTTAAGGATATACATTTCTATAGGTTTGGGAAGCCCGTTCGTGGGATGAATGATAGTTCTTGTCACATGGCGTGGCGGTTCAGGCCTAAGGAAGGGAAGACTGCGGCGCTGTATAAGGATTATCGTAGCTTTGTGATCTCTAGGTCGCGGAATTGTACCCTTAGTGTTGTTAGGATAGGTGATTACCATTCGGGTGGGAATGCTAGGAAGAGAAAGAAGCACCAGAGGCCCGGGTTTGAGAAGAATCCGACGGGTGAAGATGATAAGAATAGTGGTATTCAGGTGGTTGGTGAAACCGTGAACGATTCTCTTCCTATCATTGAATCTGAGAAGTCTTTTGATCAAGGTAGGTATTTGTTGTACAATAGTGGTGGGGATAGATGTAAGAGTATGGATCACTATCTATGGAGTTTTATGTGTGCATTAGGTGAAGCTCAATACTTGAACTGAACGCTTGTAATGGACTTGAGCATTTGCTTGTCATCTGTTTATACCAAGTCGGGTCGAAATGAAGAAGGGAAGGATTTCAGGTTTTACTTTGATTTTGAGCATTTGAAGGAGTCGGCTTCTGTCTTGGATCAAGGTCAGTTCTGGTCAGATTGGAACAAGTGGCATCAGAAAGACAGGTTAAGTATCTCGCTCGTTGAGGATTTCAGGGTCACCCCAATGAAGATGGCTGGGGTGAAGGATACATTGATTATGAGAAAGTTTGGGAGTGTGGAGCCCGATAACTACTGGTATAGAGTATGTGAAGGTGAAGCAGAATCTGTTATTCAAAGACCATGGCACCTGATATGGAAATCCCGAAGATTGATGAACATTGTTTCAGCAATAGCAGCAAAAATGAACTGGGATTTCGACTCTGTTCATGTTGTGAGAGGAGAAAAAGCAAGAAATCGGGAACAATGGCCTAATCTTGCAGCAGATACGTCACCTGAAGCTCTTCTTTCCACCTTACAAGACAAAGTTGATGATGGAAGGAATCTGTACATTGCAACAGATGAACCAGACACGTCTTTCTTTGACCCTTTGAAAGACAAATATTCCACTCATTTTCTTGATGAGTACAGTAGTCTTTGGGATGAGAACAGCGAGTGGTATAGTGAGATGACAAAGCTGAACAACGGTGTTGCAGTCGAGTTTGATGGGTACATGAGGGCGTCTGTTGATACAGAGGTGTTCTTGAGGGGCAAAAAGCAAATCGAAACTTTCAATGATCTCACCCGAGACTGCAAGGATGGCATCAATACATGCAGTTCCTCAGCTAGCTGATGACTGATCTCATACTTATACCAAGGTTTTGAAATCTCTCCTGTGTTTGTATGTGAAAAAAAGTCACTTTTTAGAAGTTTATTCTTAAATCGATAGTTTAAAGTTAAGTAGCATGTTACATAGAAAGATGTCTAATTTATTTTCCCAAATGCAGATGTTCATTAATGTAATATTATGCAACACGTTTCTTCTTTTGTTAAGTCTGCTCACTGTTGTTGCGCACCATATATTGTAGTATACTTTGTGTTCTATCAGTTAAGCATTCATTTTGAGTTGCAGCCAGACTTGCCTCTGGAGATCCATTTGGAACCGTAGGAAGCAATTGAAAGTTGTGGCCATGAACCAAATCTGTAAACTTTAGGACCCGATGCAGGGTGGTCACTTGTCAGATCCCGGAGACCAAAATGAGGCATGATCAACTGAAAATCAAATCAGATAAAGGTCGGTCAGTTTCAGTCTAGGCCGGCTGGTTCTAATTAGAGAACGGTTTTAGAGCGTATGTGGCTGGTTATGATAGATATAGGTTTTACCGGATGTCTTAAAACAGGGCGTGCACTTTTGCTAAACATATTCCCTACTAGTTTAGTCATAACATCTCTCTCTTTTGTGGGCTTATCAATCGCATTCTCTCTATTTTACTCCTTAGGGGATGTTAAACATATAATGGAGTATGTTTAGCCAACCCGTTTTATAAGCTTTGCATCTAAGTATTTATGCTCGGCATATGCTATCACGTCATGTATACATGCAAATTGTTGAACAATTGCAATTTTTTGGATGCTAATGTCTTCCTGATTTAAGCTCTTATGTTTGAAGGTTGGTTGGTGCTTGCTTTATCTCTTTTTTGAACCATGACTGACTATCATTTCGATTGACAGACTTCTTTGGTTGGAGTCGTGTGGGACTCAAACTAAAACGATGACAACCACTCAAAAATGATACATTACAGCTCCAAGAAACTTCATTTTGACAATGACATAGCAAATAGGTAATATGACTACAAATAAATCTAAAAAGTAGAAATTAGATGCTAAGCATCCATCAGGATGCCTTACACTCTGCACATTTAATGTAAACAAACACCCTGCAGACTACAAATACCGTTTGGTGCTCAAGATAAAATCAAAGTACATACCAAATTTCAGATTTTCACATTTTCCTCTCCCCATCCTCTTATCATATTGATATAAAGCCACTTATAGTAATTTGGTTATATCTAAATGACTAAATGACCCCACGTTAGTCCATGTTTGGGATTACTTATTTTATTAAAAAGTAACTTCTGAAATTTTGAAAAATTATTTTTCAAAAGTAATTCTATTAACTTCTCAAAAGTAACTTATTAACCCTTTAAAATAAACTTTTGTTAATTTTTTCCAAATATACGTGTTAACTTATTAACTTTTCAAAAATTAATAAGTCAAAAGTTAATGAAAAAATTGGTTTACCAAACATGGATTTGAAAGATCCAGTAGAAAAAAAAAGAAAGAATAAAAACATCGGGAGATCCTTGATTGAGGAGAGACATGGTAAATTGCTCCAACCATGTATCATTCTTTTATATTATCACACACATTACTACGAGGTCAATCGGTTTTCACTAGCATGACACATGAAAACTCTAGGGTCAGTTGACGTTGATGCCTATGATGTAGGTCCGATGTTGCTAACATCTCAGTTTTTTATGTTTACGTAAAAGCTAACAAAGACTTGTTGGTAACAATGATTTCATACTATAAGAAGTGAATATAAGTACTTAGACATAATAGTGATCAGGCCAAACAAATGAGTACCATTTGAGCCGACTCTAGTTAAGGCGAGCCCAAGATACAACACTTCGATAAGAAGGTAGCTTCAGGTAATAGATACTTGGGAGTCGACGTTTTTTGCATTTTATAATATGACACAACTTAGGGCTCTACCACACATCGTGTTATTTGACCTAGAATCAATAATCGCTCAAACTTCTTCTCTTCACCTTTCTTCTTTGACCCCAAGTCTTTTTATCTCAAATGACAAAACATCTTGCTTTTGTTCTCTCTTTGAGGAAAGGGGAGAAAGAAAAATGAAAATATTATGTCCGTGAAAAGAGCGAATGTCACAGATAGGATATAATAAGGTCAAAGTATATACAATTGCATATGCAGCCCATATAGTTATACATAGAAATAAGGGAAAAGTGAATACGATGCTATTAAACATCTAACCTTACATGCGAAACCAACAAAAGTACGTCGTTTTGGTTAAAAATTACGTAATTCAATTACATCACATCCGTAATGATAGGTGGATTTATAGAACCACACTTTGTTGGTCTTCTTTTTAGCTTCGTACGAGTTTCACTTCTAGTGATGCCTAATTCATTCTGTTTAAAAAACTACATAAGATTCATGGAACCGTGAGTATACGAACATGCTCCATCTTCGATTACCAACTTCCAGTTTGACTCTTTGTGAAGAATTCACATTTTCAGTGATAATGATTGATGGTTTAATTCTCAATTGTTTCATTTTTAATATGATCCAACATCAAAGTAATGGATTGTACAACTTATATCATTATACAAAGAAATTAAAAGATATGATTTTATAGATACTATGATGTTTCTTTTTTTATTCTATAACCTAGATAAAAAAGATATGGTTTTATATGACTTTACTGATAGTGTGATGTTTCTTTTTCTTATTCTACAAACTTAGATAAAAAGATATGTTTTTTTCCTGATTCTGCAACTTGTAGTCATTCATGGAGCTTGTATCTATACACGTTACTCTTTAATGTTAGTTTGCTAAGAATCAAGAATAAGTACGACTGTGCGAGTGTACCTATATAACAGTTCCTGTTGATGTTAGTTAAATCAAAGATGAGGGTGTCTCGCTTAGATGTGTACATTTTTGCTTACCATCTCGGCTTTGAGGACCTCATGGCCTCAGAGCGCTCACGCTTTCTTAAACATAAGGTTTAACCACCGCGTGACTCATCATGATATATCCATGTAACCAACTCATATAGACTCTTGTTTGTTAGACTTTGTGACATCAGGAAATCATGTAATCAAAATTGCAGAAGGTTCATGCAGCTTATAGCTAGTCACATTGAAGACCATCCAATTCAGCAAAAACCAAAAATACAGATAAACAGCAAACATCAACTGAAAGCTAACAGTTTCTCAGGTGCATACACAACACCGGAAACCACATTTTCTATATACAAAGCAAGTAAATTCAAGCCAACGACACCAACACTACTTACAACACGTCGTGTGGTCACCAAAAAAGCTCGGAGTATGGAGTCTGAACATGTCACCAAACCCCTGTGCACCACACCACTACACTAAAACAAAAAACCTCACATTGGGCAAGTATTTTCTTCAACCTCTTTCGACACCATAATGTGGTTCCTGCAAAGCGGGCACGTTATGTTCCACAACTTCAACCATTTCTCAAGACAACATTTATGAAACACATGCCCACACGAAAGCCGATTGATCTCTGCATCGGGTTTAAACTCAACTAAACAGACTGAGCATTCTTGTTTGGTTCGGCGACACAGGGAGTCATAAAGGACAGATGGTGTTCGCCTTCTGAACTCCTCCATGTAAGTCTCTGAAGGGGTTCCTCTACATTCACTTGATTCTGTTGATGTTTGGTTCGAGTAATCTTCCCATGATGCCACATGGATGCCAATTACATGAAGGATTGATCGAACGAGTTCTTTCATAATGGATATTGACATCGCTGTGTTCACCAGAATGACACAGAGAACACCTGCATCTGATGGACTTTGGTATGGTGAAAGACCCATGTTGTTGTTAACCTGCATACATGACAAAGATTATCAAAGTTAACATCTTTATAAACTTGTAATTGCTTCGATTCTTTTATATTTTAAGGTAATTAATCGCATAAAGATCGACATAATTTCACTTGGATTACCTTTTAACAGGCAAAAATCTTGAAACAAGAGTATAAAAATGATCAATTGGATGTTCTTCAGAAACCTTCAACTTCTTTGCTCTGCAAAGATGCCACAAATTACAAGATTAGACCACAAGATTTGAATCAACACACCCAATTCAAAGATTTACACCTGCAATTCACCAAATTCAAAGATTCCTACAAAGGGTCTTTATAAAACCCTAAAAATCATAATCAAATTAGGGCAAATTGAACAAGACAAGATTTTGAAACCCTAAAACATTCTAATTGTTCTTGTTCTTATCAAGAACCATAAACTTAATCTCAAATCAAAGGAACCATGATTAAATTACTGAAGAACAAACATACCCAAAAGGTACTTATTCATATCAACACAAAGATCAAAACATCATAAAAACAAAAGAAAACCCTATATTTTCATGAAACATAAACCAAGATCCACTTCCAAAACCAGAACCCACAAGAGATCCAACATCAAAATTTCGAAAAACAGGAGATCTGTGACAGATCAAAATTGAATATTTATACATAAAGAAATTTAGAAAGAGATAATAAAGGCATACCTAGAGGCAGAGTGAGGTTCATAGAAGGAGTGAGTGATTCAAATATTGAAGATGAATGGAAGATTGAAGTGGGTTCTTGAAATAATATTAAGTGGAGAAGATAGGAGAAAGGGGAGAGGTAGGGTATTGATGATAATGGATGATGATGATGGGCAACCTCAATAACACCGCCTGTTGAAATAGTGTTTATGGTGTGTGTGTGTGTATATATAGGTGAGTTGGTGAGAGTGTTTACATAATGATTGGTTAATAAGAATATTTTAACTATAATATTTTACTCAACCTAATCATCTTTGTAAGTTTTAAGGATTTGACCTCGAATGATATTTACAGAGCCAACTAGTCATATCACTAGGTTAAAGGCTTAAAAACATTCACGGTGAAGTACTTAAAATATGAGTGTTTGTTTGGTATATTATATGTAATGATTTTGAGTGGTTGTGAGTGAAGGAGAGAGAAAATATTATTGTGGATTGGTATATTTGAAAAATCACTATACAATCCTTATAAATTTTTTAATATTTTTTAAAGTGGTTGTGAGTGAATGAGGGAGAAAAAAGTAATGATAAGGGTATAAAAAGTATTATTTAATTGAAAAGGAGAGAGAAAATATAGTTATTTTAATGTAATTATATGGATAAAGATAAGGAACCCACTGTGAATGCTCTAAACAAAAAAAATATAATAATATAACATCTAAAATTTTTATACGAGATTTTTATTTAAATTTCATTTTTTGTCTCTTTGATTTTTGTTTAAATTTCATCTTTTGTCTATGGGATTGAAAAATTACAGTTTTGATTTTAAGACTTGAAAAACATAATAGATTTGGTCCTTTAAATAAATGTCTGTTAATAAATTCCGTTGAGTGAGTGTAAAAGTATCATTTTACCCTTTAATCAAAAACTTCATCTCCTTCATTTGTGATTCTTCGCTAGTACTTTCACCAGCAATGACACACAGATGCTAGTTCGCTGGATAGTTTCGCTCGAAATTAGTTAAACTTTCGTTCAGAAATTAATTTGACAGCAATTTCGCGGGGTTTGTCACACAAACACCATGAACTTTCATTCAATGTATGTACTTTCGCTAGAACGAAGAAACCAGATCCAAAAACCAAGAACTGTTAGTTTCGCTGAAGAAACCTTAGTTTCGCCAGGCGAAACTATATAGTTTCGCTTATTGAAGTTGTAATTTCGCTGGAAGAGCTGTAATTTCGCCCAACGTATCTAGACAGCCTTTTTCAACATGAAATCAGCTCAAACTCATCTAAATCTTAATGGATTTGAGATCTAATGATTCCAATAGCTTCTCACATTAAAATCGAGCAATCCTCAATCAATTTCCATGTCCAAAACACGCAGATCAGATAAAAAATGAACGTAACATTGACTTGAACTTGAAACCAAACAAAACTCGAATAATCAAGAGCACAATGGCTCTGATACCATATTGTTGGTCCACTTGATCAAGATAACAGTGCAATTAATTAATAAACATAAATAAATCCCACTGAGAACACAAATATCAATGATATTTATAAACAACATAGATCAAACACTGTAAAATAGAGATGAACAATGATGAACACCTCATGAACACTCAACAATCCCTTGTTTAATCTTTGATGATTTGAATCTCATATTACAAAGTGGAAACCCTCAAATCAATTGGCTCATTCAAGCTCCCAAAACCTAATTACAACTTAACTATTTGTAGTGAATATAATATTCACTAATGACATATTAAGCCCCTAGACTTAAACTAAATAGGGGAAATACAAATAAAACATAAGAATGACTAAAACAAGATTAAATATATTTTATTGACACAATATATATTTAACAGTAAAACTCATAGTCAAATATATCTTCAACATCTCCTCTCGATTCTTCGTCTCGAACGCGTCTGTTTGACTTTTCCGATGACTTTGATCGTGACGTTGACTTTTGTTGACTTGACTGTGTTGATAATATAGACTATCTTTTTCAGACCTAACATATACTTTGTAGCAAAAATACATTTGTAAAATAAACTCACCCAAATAAAAATAATTGGACGTACATATATAAATATATAGACGTATATGCAACATCTACATACAACTATATAAAAATTGGATTACATGCTAACCTCAAATAACTATAAGAACTTTTTAGTCGCTTCAACCAATAAAAACGTAACAAATTATCATAATTAAAAACATAAGTAGGGATGTATATGTAAATTATCACATGACAATCTCATTTAGTTGTGTTTGTACCTGACAACATCGATGTATTATGTCTCATCACATCTTTCAACAATCTAAAATTTTATCACATACTTGATCCCATCATTTTTTTTCGACATGTATGCATACTTCTTCGTAAACCACTTATAAAAATCTTACAAAAAACCAATTCTATACTCAACATGCATTTACAGATATATTAAATCGTTACATTCCATCAATAAAATCATTTATTATTATTTTTTTCTCTACTAAACATGTATTTTCAAATTTAATAAAAATATTTTTTACTTTGTCCAATTAACATGCATAGCCTTTACTTTTTTTGCATCTGGACGATTTCACTACCCGTAATAATTCTATTATTTTTTTATATTTTGTTTATGTAATTTGTTTAAGGTCATGTTATTGCTACACCCAAACTATTTTTATTCTCTCTATCTCTTTATATCATACATACATATACATGAAAAGAGATAGAGATAAAAATATACCTCAATAACAAAAATGAGTGTTTGTATAATCTTGCTCCACTCAACATGTATTTTTGTTATTTCTATAACCTATAATCAATTTTTTGTACTATTTTGATGTAGATAACCACACCAACCTTTTGCACTATTTGAAATTGACTACTTTGTCTCCCATACTTTTTTTCAATCTAAATAAATTCACATCATTTTTTTTATTTTTATTATTATAATGATATTAAAATTATTATTTTTATCTCTTATTTTCAATTGAATTATATTTTTATATTTTTATTATTACTTTTCTCTTGTCAACTCACAACTTTTAAAGATATTAGAAATAGAGGTTGAACAGTGAGTCCCCAAAATATACAGATGAACATCAATATTTTCTTTATTCTCTACTTACAATCACTTATAATTATTCCCTAAAAGCATTCATAATGGATTTCATATAAATGTGTGAGTGCGTTTTCTATATTATAAGAAGTGATTGTAAATGGTTGTGAGTGAATTAAAGATAAAATTTACTGTTCATTTGTATAATTGAAGAATCACTATTCAGTCTTTATAAATACTTTAATATTTTTAATAGTGATTATGAGTGAAAGGAGAGAAATGTAATGATAAAGGTATATAAAAATATTATTTAATTAAAACTTAGAGAGAAAAGTAATACATTGTAATTATATAGATAGTGATAGATAATCACTATTAATGCTCTAAAATATATGAAATACACTCACATAAATACAGAGAACCTACCATGAATGCTTCAACAGTCATATGTTGATTATGTTCTTGATTATGTTCCTTCTTTGTCTTTAGATTGTCATTAGTGTTGTTATCTTTTTTTTTCCCTTCAAACCCTAATGCTCATACATGGTAAGCTACAAGTATTATGGGTGGGGTTGATGTTAATATTTCTTCCCCCGTACGACAGGGAGACGTTGTGGATGAAGATTTGGCTGAAGAACATGCTAGTGATGATACTTTTGATCTCCTCATCAGGAACACTTCTCTTGAATACGTTAATTTTATTGTATAAACTGTTGTTAGTTGATGACAAGTTCGTTTCATGTGATGTTTATTTAGTCGTATTACCTAACTAATGTAGATTTCTACGTGCAATGTTGTAATGTTTTTTTCTAACTAGATACATTGCAAGTTGTGTAATGTAGTTGCCTACAATAAGAACAATGTAGCTGAATTTAAAAATTAGAATATATACAGTTTTAGTCATCACAATTACATGTGTTAGCAACACTACAGCTGAATTTTACTCTAGAGTACGTTATATTACTAACATAACATGAGATCTATTTTTTTTTCTCTGACCTTTTAATTAAATGTTTTACCTTATTTATTTGTTAGCTAGCTTTACAATTTTTTCTCATAATATATATCGGGTCATTTAACTTGTGTAATGTAATTGCTTATGCTAACAATATTTTAGACGAATGTACAATATTACAATGCGTTAAATTAATATATTCATCACGTTTCAATGGCTTACAACATTGTAGTTGAATTTTAATTATCACAGATACATTATCTAGCTTATTATCCTATATATTTAAAAACCAAGTGAAATGAATAGTATGAATAGTGTTTGTGATATTTTATTTTTGAGATTGGCCACAGTTGTATTGTTTATTGACAATATCCCCCCTTGGCTTTAAAGAGGAGAAAGAGTTCGGATGATTCAGATCCCCATTTCACATCCGATTCTAGAGAGAGAAAGTACTCTCTTGTGAATCCAAG
This sequence comes from Flaveria linearis, assembly GCA_024085815.1. Classification (NCBI taxonomy): domain Eukaryota; kingdom Viridiplantae; phylum Streptophyta; class Magnoliopsida; order Asterales; family Asteraceae; genus Flaveria; species Flaveria linearis. Next base: position 33,279 of record JABSNV010001267.1, on the reverse strand, counting down.
GATCTCAATTCAGGAATTATCAGTATTAAAATAAATCAATTTAATGATCGCGGAATTATCACTAATTGACGTTTAATTGTTAATGATTAATGATGAACACAACCATAGAAACACAATAAATACGAAATCAATAATAATTCAAATGTATTTCATTAACTATAAAGTAATGATTACAAAAGAATAATAACTAATAACTATGAACAACGAATTCTGTGAATCGAATAATGTTGATGTTGATGTTGTGACAGCTCGTAATCTGCGTGTTAATAATATTAATAATAATAATAAGATAATAATAATAATAATGATAATATAATAAGATAATAATAATAATAATAATAATAATAATAATAATAATATAATAATAAGTATAAAATAATAATACTAATGATAATAATAGTAATAATGATAATAATAATAATGATAATAATAATAATAATAATAATAATAATAATAATAATAATAATAATAAAAGTCCAGGGTCATTCTTGTAAATTTGGAAACTTAAAAAGAAAGTTTAATACATAAAATAACAAAATAGAAACTGCAGGGACCAATTCTGTAAATATTTAAAAAACAACTGCACTCTCTCTCTTCTCCTTCGATTTCCCGGCGGGTTTTTCCGGCCACCCTCCGGCCGGCGCCGGCGATCTCCAAACACTCAAATTACACGGTTTTAAACCCACAACCGGTCCGAAATTCTTCTTGGATCCATTTCGAATTGGATTCCAACATAAAAGCGTGTGAATCAGTCAAACAAACGGTCAAAAATTTCACTTTATTAACGGATCCTAAGCCAACTCATTAATCCACTCAAACCTTAAAATTTAGACAAATTAAAGTTACCAAATCGATCATTTCTTCATTTCTAAACGAACCCAATTCTCAATTTCATCAAAAATCAACAAAAACACCAATAAAGATCACCTCGAACCCGTCGGACCTGCAACTAACTGGTTCACCTTATTTCGAGCTTCAAAACCCGAAATTGATAAAGGGCTTTCATTCATCATCATCATTAGAAGCTTCTGGTGCAACGAATTTGTGTATAAACGCTTATATCCCATGAAATCAGAACACCACAGCCGCGGCCACATTCGAACATGAAACCATCGATTTCCATTGAATTAATAGGTAATCTGATATTCTTTTGGTTCGTATTTACAAGGGAAACAAAATCCCTAAGGTTAATTCCATTAACATAATCGTTTGGATGTTCAATTAGATCGAAATGAAAATTAGGGTTCTTGGATTTGGGGGATTACTGTAAACGGTGTTTTTATAAATTAAAACTTGTCTCCTATCGCGGCTATATGCCTTGGACTACTGGTATGTGTGTGGCAGAATGGAATGGAGGTCCGGGTTCGACCCCGGGCACCCCCTTTATTTTTTTAAATGCTTTTTAAGCCCTTAAAAATTACAGAAAAATTCCTTAAAAATTCTAAAAATCATTTTTAAACATGTTTATTTAAATCAATAAATTTCCTTCTGTAATTATTTTTTTTAATTAAAATAATTATAGAAAATTCTAGAAAAAAATATAAAAATGGGTTTGTAAACTTTAAATAATTCTTTTAGACACCATATTATTTTCTGTAAATTATTTAATAAAATATTTTAATATTTTATTAAATAGTTTAGATAAATAATATATTAGCTTAATTTGTTATAAAAATAAACTTTAATCGCTACGTTATTAGTCATTATGTATTCTTTCATTATGACAATTATAAAAATTTAATTTATATTTATAAATTTAATCATTTTATAAGAATTTAATTTCTTATAATTATCATAAAATGGATTAATTAAGTTTTCTTTTATTGTATAAAATATACGATTTTGAAAACTAATCATATTTATAAAAACCTCAAAATCCTAAACATCAGTTCACGTCTAAATGTCAAACTTAATATTGAACTTAAACCTGTAAATATATATATTCTTAGGTACCTTGTGAGGGATTTCGTTGGAACGATTATTCGTATTCTTAATAATCATCATCCAATATACACCTATACACCAAGTGAGTATTTCTATACCCATTTTATTATTTCACACACTTTTGGGTGAAATATGTTACCATATAACGTTACACTTGTAAACACGTTTGATTCTTGTAAACTTATGGCAATTTGCTTGTGTGTTGTGATTAGTTGAATCTTGTAGCTACCATGTAATGTCGAATATGTACAATCATTAACTATTGCTAGCCTGGCGACGTCATAGATCTATGGGCCTGACAAGCCTGCTTGGTTGATCCAAGTACACTTAGCTAATCGTATATACTTTTAACGTTAATAGAATATTAACGTCGTTTGATACTTGTAAAACATTGTCAAGGTTTGATTGTGCATTCTGTCTTACATCCCTAGTTACCTTGTTCTCTAATTTACAACATGAATTGCCATCTTTTATATATACTTATGTATGAAAAACTATAGAATGCTCACCAACAATATGTTGCCTTTTATTTTAACATGTTTCAGGCAATAGCGTTATGTGGCTGTGAACAATCGTAACTCTCACGCCTCGACGATTCCGCCGTCAAGGTTGGGGTGTGACAGATGTGACGGCAGCTAGGGTTGCACAATGAACTCTTGACAGCCGTAATATTGATTGATTGTGTTCATCGAGATGTGAAACCTAGGACTCGTATTTATAGATGATTTGAGTCGGCTAAGATAACACCGGATCTCTCGGGATTGTTGTTGATTGTGTTGACTTGTTTGACTTCTTGGTATTTGCAATCGCACAAGTATAATGTTCTTCTGCAGGTGTCTTGTCGTCCGCAGAACTTTTGTTCTTCCGTAGATGAATTGGTCTTCCGTAGAAGTGTTGTTCTTCCGTAGGAAATCCTTCTTCCGTAGGAGTCTTCACTTCATGGTCCTTGATCATCCACAGGAACATTCACTTGGTCATTTGGTCTTGTAAGAAACATATCTACGGATTAAAAAAATGTTCATCCGTAGATGTTTCTTACACTTGGTCAATTTCAGGAATCTGTCCAAGTATATTGTTTTTCCCTGTCAAGTCACAAATCAACACATATATATGGGGTTAACTTATAGATTCAAAGCACATATATATATATTTTGACAGTTACAAATATTAATTACAAGACTTGATTTTCAAGTACTAAGCCTATACAAAAATGATCTAGCCCTATACAATCTAGATCTAACAATACTCCCCCTTAGGCTTAGCTCCTTGTAATCAGTCCTTCAAAACTGCAAGCTCCTTGACTCTTGCTATCATCTTATTATAGAAGTAAGATACAGCAGTCTTCTGATCATCGTACTTATACTTGATCTTCATCCTGCTGATCTTCTTCAACGTGTCATAGCTCAGACCCAAAACATCTTCTTCCGTAGTGAGTGTTTCCACTACACTATCATTATGAACAATTTCCAATTTATCTTCTTCTGAGATTCTGAGCTCAGACACTTCAGCTATGGTTGTACCCTTCAGTAGCCCAGCCTCATGTTTCCTTCTCTTGTGTGCCTTTGCATGCAGTTTATCAATAACTTGTATCATGTGCACGTACAGGCAGAGATCATTCTGGGCTTTTTCATCTGTTAGCTTTGGGAAGAATTTGTCATGAAGGTATGATGTGTAGCTAGGATGCAGCATCTTTATCTCTATTGGATCAAAGATCCTGATCTTATCAGCCTTCTTCCATCAGCATTTCTCAGCAATACCATCTCTTTGGTCTTTTCAACATATCCCCATTCTGTGATAGGATAAGTGAACTGATTTCCTTTTATGCTTTTGATGGTATCTGAGTTTTTATCACATCCAACTCTCTTTAGTATGTCTTCATCTACAAGGGATGAGACTTCAGCTGTTCTTCTTTTCCTGCTTTGTTTGATTCTGTTATGCTCTTTATCATCTTTCTTTGCTTGTGTCAGCACATCATCAATGAACCTGGTCTTCATACCATTTACAGCTCCAGAGAAGTCTCTCCCCTGAGATGAATTGGATAGTTGGATATTGGGATGCTTTGCAAATCCCTGATATCTTGTTCCGGAAGGCTAAGCAGAACTGACACATCATGGAAGTATTGAATCCTTCCAGATGTCCTTTTTATTATTGCACAATCCCAGTCTGGATCATATTTCCAGGCCATAATCCTGTGTTCTTCACAGAACTAGGAGTTGTGATATGATCATAAAGCTCTATGAGAGTCGATTTCTTCTCTGTAATCTCTCGAACAGTTGTTCCTAGAGGCCATACTTTTCGGGGATCACTGCCTTTGGCTCTCTGATCAGTGTTTCTTTTTCCTTGTGCTGATCTTTTGGTTCAACTGTTATTGGATCAGCAGCAAGTTTACTTTGTTGTTCTTTTGGATGTGGAGCAGTGGTTCTGAACTTCACACCAGTTTCTAATTCCACCTTCATCACATGCTCCATCATCCTCCGCAATTCTCCAGTGGTTCTGCCTTTAAGCTCATGCGGTTTGTAGTTGTGGCTCTGTAACCAGCAAGTCATATAGTACTTTGTAAGTTTGGCTGTGTCACTGTGGCCCAGATCCTTCTTGATCTTCTCCAATGACTGAAATACAGTAAGGCTTCATAATCACAGTTTGGGATTATGAACCTTGCAAACTCAAACTCTTTCAGTGCATTCTTCATTTTAGAAGTGTTCATCCTCTCAACCATGTCATATGGAAAACCATGGTTGATAAGGGTCATAAACATGCTAGAATCAGGCCTCTCTTCCATGATGTCTGCTGTTGTTAGAAGATCATCGGTCTTTCCACCCTTTTCACCAGTGGGGGACTCCATTCTTGTCAGTTCCTCCCACTCTTTCTCACTATCATCATCATCTCTGGATGATACCTTCACAGTAGACACATCTACTGAAGGAGTAGGTTCAGGAGATGGAAGTTTTTGTCTTGTAAGGGAGGGTTCATCTTCAGGTTTCTTTCGGATTGCTCCAAAGTATTTTCTTTTCCGGGTGTATGGAATCAGTTGCTTAGAAGCTTCACCCGACTGTTTTGGTTGGTCAGCACTTGGGCTTCTTTTGTTTTCAGAGCAGATATCTTCTTTTTCAGCTCTTCTATTTCTACATCTTTCTGTTTGATCAGTTCAGCTTTATCATTTTGCTCAGTCTTTAAAGAAGCCTCCAACTCTTGTTGTCTTTGTAACAATGCATCAATAACTTCATTGTTGCTTAGAGCATCTTCTCTCAGCCTTTTTAGTCTAGCATCTTTCTTCATCAGCTCTTCATCTTTTTCTTTAATTACACCTTTCAGCTCTTGAATTCTTTTTTTTGCTTATTTGATTTGAGTACTAACTTGTTGTACTCAGCAACCAAAAAGCTTTTGCTCACAGGAATGTCATTGTCACTCAAGTCATCTTCATGGTATGCAATGACATCCTGAGCATATCCTTGTACTTCCCATGCTTATCAGCAATTTGTTCATCTGTCAATGAAGATGTTGGCTCAGTATGGGCTGATGACACTTGTTCTTCTGTGTGTGTGGGTAAGAAGGGAACAGTGCTGGCTTGAGATAATATCTCTGTGTCTCCTGAGTGTACAGAGTGTACAGACTCAGTTATCTCAAATGGTTCAGTGCCAGCACTTTCCGGTGATAGGTGTTCTGGTGATTCTGGTGGCGGTTGTACAGGGGATTGAATTTGTTGTGGAGAGAAAGGTTGAGTGTGATGTGAAGATGAATATGAAGGTGATGGTGATTGTTGTTGGGCTGGAGATATCGGCTGAGTGTTTTTGGTGGAAGATGAGGATATAAGTAGAGGTGACTGGTGGTGATGAATTGGGGATATTGGTTGGGTGTTGATGCTTGTTGGTGATTGTGATTGTTGAGGGGGTGTTTGGCTAGGTGTTTGATATTGGAGTGGTGGAGTTTGGATTGGTGAGTGGTGTTGGTGTGGTGGTGTTTGGAGTGGTGAGTGAGATGCTTGTGCAGAATCAGCAGATGACTCTGCTTCATCTGCCCAAGCCAACTCTTGTGGCAGGTCTGCTTGGGGATCCACTACATGGGCGAACATTGGCATGTCCCTACCCTGGTACTTCCCACTCAGTTTGTTCAGCACTGATTTGCTCAAGTATGCTTGCACAAACACATCACCAACTCTATCCAACCTTGGAAGTTCTGAGTTGATCACCAGTTGTAGGAATCTCGGGAACATGTACATCTTGTCATTCTTCTGAAGTTTGACTTGTTCATTCAGACAGTTGAAGATGTATTTGGCGTAGTTATAAGTTCTCCCCTCGAATATCCCAATGATTCCAGATGATATGTGCCGAGAGAATCTGTCGAGCCCCGACTTCCTGTTCGACATGCATTTCAGGTATGTGTGGCACAAGAATCGGTATGGTTTGCACAGCCTACCCTTTTTGATTTCCCCTTTCTCGAAATCACCATCATACCCCATTAGATTGAACACTTTCTCAATGTATTCATTCTCGAATACATCAGGGTGACCTATCTCTCTATCACCCAGTTCCAGACATATTCGTATGGTGCTTTCAGTGAGTCGAAGACACTCATTCAGAATCTCAGCCTCAATCACTTCATTATCACCTTGTTGTTCGACCCGTGCTGAGTTCCAGAAGTCAATTATGTGAGCCTGATGGATCACAGGCTCGGCCGTCAAGGCGTAGAAGAGCCTGGATCATCGAAGATATCTTATTATATCTCGACATCCTTCCGCTGCAGGATCATCAGCGTTTAAGAACGCGCACACATTATGTTCTTTAGCGAATCTGTTAGCCATCTGTAAAGAAAATCAAGTTAGAATACATGCAGTTGAATCGTTTTAATGGCAATATCCGATTAACCAGTTCCGTACTGATGTTTAGGACATGATTTACCTTCGCAGTAACGGTAATCGATTACTGGATAATGTTGATAATGTGTTCTTGGAACGGATTTTTTTGAAATTTTGAAAAGAGGGAAAATGGGCGATTTTCTAGGTTAAAGTGAAAAAGTGCTCTGTAAAAATAAATTCTAAGAGTCAGAAACCTTATTTATAGGCGAACACATTAATTTTCTTTTATTAATTATGTTGGGCCCACTCCCATTTATTCCTATCCGTATACCAAGTTTATTTAGAATGCATTACTTCTTCCGCAGAACATCTGCGGAACCTTGATGTCTGCGGATCTCCTAACATCTGCGGAACCTTAACATCTGCGGAACCTTAACATCTGCGGATCCTTAACATCTGCGGATGTATAAGTTCAACCAATGCATTTGTTTTGCTGCTGAATCAGAAATCACATAATACTTCTACGGATGAGGTATTATTGAGAATTCTGCGAATACGGAAATTAAAGTTTTAAAAACTTTAAATGTATGATATCTACTGAGTAGAATCAAATGTTGATGTTGGACATTGTTGACTTTATTTGCATGGCAATTAAGTACACGAAAGCAAGTGTCCCTGTATCCTGCATTCAAGTTAGTGCTCAAGTTCCAATTCCTTCAAAGTAAATTAAATCAATTATCAGCTTTTTATTGTTTTTCATGCATGAACTACTCCCCCTAAATTTGTGATTAATGTGAGACTGTTGCATTTATCATAAATTTAAGTTGTAAACATGCATGACAGGCATATGACAGGCTAATTGAGAGAAAAAAAGTTAAGAGGACAATTTAAACCGCTAACTTAAACAATTTCATACATGCAAATATATAGAGAGGGATCATACTATGACTTGGCTTCTGTTTATGTTGTTTAGATGATGCACTACACACTTGATTGTAAGTATATAGATCTACGGAAATTCAAACATGAGTGTTGTATCAACTAGGCATGCTATTTATCATGTTGTGAAGTTGGTTAATCAGTAACAATCATGTGTCCCACATTCAATTATCATTAGAGTATGTCTTCCGTAGGTGAGGCAAATCACTACATTTCACACTTAATGACTATGTACATTAAGTTATAAGTTCTATCTTGAGACAGTTTGCAATCTCATGAATGCTTTGATGTTTGAAGCTCTTTTGAATTGAAGTACAATTGATCACAAATGATTCTTTATAGAGCTGAGATATGATCTGCATAGTCACCAGGTCTTTACTTTCGTAAAACAGAGGGGAACTTAACCCAGGTCTTTGTTTACACAAAACAGAGGGAGAATGAAGATCATACTCTGGTATCATATCCCCAGGTCTTTGTTTACACAAAACAGAGGGAATATGACATTGCAAAGATAGAAGATTATAAAGTATTTTACATAGTGTGCTTGTGTAAGTGATTTGATCACATCAGGAGAGAACATACCTTCCTGATTCTCAAATGGAATTCCCACAGACAATTACCTGAATCTTTTAGTTTGGCATGCGCTTAGCTTTGTGTCCACTCAAGATGAACCTACTCACATATCAGTATGATATAAGTCAGATTGAGTTTTTGTTTAATAACCAAGTATAGTCTACTATCATTTCCCTGATATAATGCATGAATGGATGTTCTATCAGACACTTAATTTATCCTTAACTATTACTCTGCACAAAGTCAGTCATATGCTTTTGTTGAGTTATTCTAAGTTAATCATCCCCAACGATTCTATCAGAAAATTAAATCTAACAGAATCAAAGGCTTTAGTGAACAAATCAGCAAGCTGATTTGTTGTGTCCACTTTGACTAACTTAATTAGACCCTTTTCAGAGCAATCTCTCAGAAAATGGTATCTGATTTCAATATGTTTTGTTTTACTATGTTGAACTGGGTTAGCAGTTATAAACATAGCAGCTGAATTATCAATATGAATTGGTGTATGAAGGAAATTGTAACCATAATCAAGTAACTGGTTCTGCAACCAAAGTACTTGAGAGCAACCTGCTGAAGCAGCTATGTACTCTGCTTCAGCTGTGGATACAGATACATTTGTTTGCTTCTTGCACTGCCATGAAACAAGTTTTGGTCCTAGAAACTGACATCCACCAGTTGTGGATTTTTTGTTGTTGTTGCACCCTCCATAGTCACTATCTGAATAGGAGTAGAGGCTAAAATCTCCATCTTTGGGATACCAAAGTCCCAATGCAGGTTTGCCTTTAGATATCTGAAAATCCTCTTTACAGCATTCAGATAGGACTCCTTTGCGTCTGATTGATACCTGGCACAAACACAAACATCAAACATGATGTCAGGTCTACTGGCAGTTAAGTACATTAAAGAACCGATCATTGATCTATACAATCTTTGATCTACGGATTTGCCAGCAGGGTCAGGCACAATCTTGTCTATTGTTGAGGCTGGTGTCTTGCATGAAGTGGAATCAGCAAGATTGTACTTCTTCAAAATTTGATGAATGTACTTTTCTTGATTGATGAAAATGCCATCTGGTTTCTGATGAACTTGTAAGCCAAGGAAGAATGTCAATTCTCCCATGGAGCTCATCTGAAATTCAGATTTCATTAAGTCTTCAAAGCTTTGACACAGCTTCTTGTTGGTTGATCCAAATATTATGTCGTCAACATATATTTGAACCACCAAAAGATCTTGATGTTCATGTTTGAGGAAGAGTGTCTGATCAATGGTGCCTCTTTGTAGCCATTCTTCAGCAGGAAAGATGACAGTGTGTCATACCACTTTCTGGGTGCTTGATGAAGACCATACAAAGCTTTGTCAAGCTTGTATACTCTATGTGGATAATCAGGGTCTTCAAATCCAGGGGGTTGAGCCACATAGACTTCTTCATCAATTTCCCATAAAGGAAAGCACACTTCACATCCATTTGATAGACTGTGAACTTCTTGAAGGAGGCATAGGCTAGGAAAACCCTTATAGCTTCAATCCTGGCAACTGGTGCAAAGACTTCATCATAGTCTATTCCCTCTTCCTGGGTATATCCTTGAGCAATAAGCCTAGCCTTGTTTCTCACGATGATACCTCTGTCATCCAGCTTGTTTTTGAATAACCACCGTGTTCCAATTGGATGTTGACCTGTAGGCAAGTCTACAAGAGTCCACACTTTTTGTTTTCTGAATTGTTGTAGCTCTTCTTGCATAGCCTCAATCCAGCTGTTGTCTTTTAGTGCAGCTGTAATGTTTGCAGGAACTGTTTGGGACAAAAAGCAGGTGAACAAACAAATGTTTGCCACACCTCCTTTGCTCCTTGTAGTTCGAGCATTCAGGTCTCCAATGATATTGTCTGTTGGATGAGACTTGTGGATTCTGCTTGTTGAGATAGCATCAACTGGAACTGTGGATTCCAAGTTTAAGAAACCCATTGAAGCAGATGGAGTCCGCTGAGAAGTTGAGTCTATGAAGTAATCAAAAGGCTCATGTTCATTTGGATCAGCTTGTGTATGAGTTGCTGCTGGGTTGTCTTCTTCCGCAGGAAGTTCTACGGAAGCAGCATTTTGTTCTTCCGCAGGAGTAACTGCAACATCTACGGAGGCATTTTGTACTTCCGTAGGAGTTACAGCACCATCCTCGGATGAACATTGTTGTGTTGCAGGCATGGTTTGTTGATTCAACTCCTCCTCACTATCCCTTAGTTCAGCAGTTGAGGCAGGACTTACATCTGCGGATACTGATGCATCTGCGTATGTATTTACTGATGTAAGTTCATGCTGCGGAGTTGATTCTTGCTGAGGTGCAGTTGAAAGTTGTGCTCGTGGTGGGTCAGCTGTCAGGGGCACTTCATTCAAGCTTGGAGGTACAAATGGATAGCATGTATCTGCAGCACCTGCATTGAACAGATAACCAGTGTTAAATGATTCAGTTAATGCATCTATATCAAATAACCAAGATGATCCTTTTACATTAGTAGTGAACATGGATTCATCAAAAGAAACATTGGGAGTCTCTTCAACTATGTTATGTTCTGGAATATAGACCCTATATGATTTAGAAATGGATGAATATCCAACAAAGAAACCATCATAGGCTTTTTTAGAAAATTTTCTCAATTGTTTTTTAGTATTCAAACAGACACATGACACCCAAAAGCTCTAAGATATCCTATGAATGGTTTCTTTTAAATAAGAGTTATAAGGTGTTTTATTATGATCTTTGACAATTAATGTTCTATTTTGAACATTGCAAGCTGTATTCACAGCTTCTGCCCAGAAGGTAATGGGCAACTGAGAATCAGCAAGCATGGTTCTGGCTGCTTCTATGAGTGTTCTATTTCTTCTTTCAGCCACTTCATTTTGTTATGGAGTTCTTGGGGCACGGAATTGTCTAGCTATCCCTTTATTCCTGCAAAAAGAATCCAGATCAGCATTAACAAACTCAGTTCCATTATCACTCCTAAAAATTTTAACTTTTAAATCAAGTTGATTCTCAATCTTGATCACAAAGTCCATTAATATTTTAGATGTTTCACTCTTATGTTTTAAGAAAAAGACCCATGTGAATCTAGTGAAATCATCTACTATCACCAAACAATATTGCTTTTTCCAATGCTCAGTACATTGGTTGGACCAAAGAGGTCCATGTGAAGCAATTTGAGTGGTGTAGTGTTAGTGTTAATTGTTTTGGATTTATGAGACACTCGGTGTTGTTTTCCTTTATAACATGAAGAACAATGATTAGAACAGTGAAATTCTTTCTTTGGTAATCCAATGACTAAGTCATTTTTCACCAATTTATTCATGTTCTTCATGTTGGAATGGACATGAATTCTTTCTTTGATTTGATGGTGGTGAGAATGATTCTGTTGAAGATGAGTCAGGTTTCTGGATGTCTTCATGCTTGTCTGAGTCTTTCTTCAAAGTGACTTGTTTTGGTTGGTATTTTAACTTTGAAGAGGATCCTGTAGTTTTGAAAGTTTCTTCATCTTTCATTTTTGATTGAGACACATGAGTTCCTTTTGCAAAGTGTCAAAGAAACCATTAACTGCTATAGTCTGTTTATCAGACAAATCCACCTTTTTGTGAGGTGTCTTAGATTGTGTTGGTGTTTTCTTCTTCAAAGTCTTGTCCGCAGCAGATGATCTTTTCTTTGACTTTTGTTGTTCTTTCTGAATCTTTGTCTCCTTGTCACTTATTGAGGATTGAGAATCTGATTCGGATGATGCATCTTATGACTTCTTTTTGCTCTTTTTCTTGTTCTTCTTATTAAAATAACATTCCTGAGTGGAATGGTTATTTTTTATCACATATGGCACAGTGTTTGTTGAAGTAACAATCAGCAGTCATGTGATTGTTCATATTGCAAATGGAACAATAGCTGCTGAAATAGCATTCATCAGTATTGTGATTCTTCATATCACACCATTTGCAATATTTTTCTGAACTTTCTTCAGATTCATCCTTCTTTTTGTTCTTTTTCTCACTTGTTGAAGCATCAGTTGAGTTCTTCTTGTGTTTGTTGGGAGAATCATCAGCTGTTGCTTGTTTGCCTTTGGCTGCCTTTTGTTGCTTGATATTCAGCTTTTTCTGTGCATGTTTGTTGGTCTCTCTTTTTACCTCGTCCGCAGAGTCAGTTTCTCTCTTTCGTTGCTTTTCTGCGGATTCAGTAGTTTTTGCCTTCCGCAGATGATCTACGGACTTGGTAACTTTTGCTTTCCGCAGATGTTCTATGGATTCCTCAGATTTCTTTTTCCGCTGATCTTCAACACTTGAATTTTTCTTTTGCTTTGTTGAAGTTTGTTGTTTCTTACCTTTCTCTGAAGACAAAGGTATCTCAGCACTTGATATGCAGCTATCAACTTTGTGAATGTTCAGTTCTTGAAGTCCTTCATTTAATTCAGCAATCCTCTTGCAGATAGTCTTCAGCATGTTTTGTTGCTTTGGTGGATACTGCAGCTTAGATTCTTCAAGAACCCGCGGAAGACCAGTTTCAACTTGAACATTCTTACCAATGTTCAGTTGATCAGTATCATGTTTATCAGAATCATCCAAGTCATCATATTTATCAAAATCTGATTCATTATGGTTAAGTGATTCAGATTCAGTAGATTCAGTTTCACTTATCTCAGCTTCATAGATGTTCGCATGACTGTTTTTTATGTCAATTTTGGTGCTTTGCACAAAATGATTTGACAAATTGTTAGTCATTGTTTCAGGTAAAGGTGTGTAGTTATCATTAATAGGTGGTGCAACAACATTATAACCCAACCGGACCTGTTCTTTGATTCAATATGAGAGTTTAGCAACTTCTCATATTGTTGAGATGATAATTGAAACTTCTGAAGTTTCACTTCAGTGGATGCATGATCAGCCATGAATTTTGTTAAGGAAGTGGTCAGATGCTCAACTTGGGCTTTTAGGCTGTAGTTTTCAGAAACATATTTTTCTAAATCTTTTTGTAAAGAACTGATTTTGATTTGATATAATTTTTGTTCTCTTAAGTGTGATTCATTCAAAATTATAGTTTCCTTTACTTTATCAGCCAATTGTTGAGCATGGACTCTATATCGTTCAACTTCCTCAATACATGATGATGAACATAACCTGTCTTTTACCTCTCTGGCCATAGGAGGAACTTTGTTTTCCATATGCGCCATTAATGCTTGATTCTCCTCTAACACTTCCTTCTCATACAAACTCCAGTCACATGTTCCGTCTTGAAGTATGATCAGCCCAGTCTCCTTAGAATTACTTGGTCCTGCTGATGTATTTGTGGCTGGTGGGGATGTTAGCTGAGGTTGTCTATGCAGAGATCTTTGAGAGGTTGATTGCTGATTATGATACTGTTGTTGATGCTGATTTTGTTGCTGCTGCTGCTGATACTGCGAAGATGATTGTTGGTTGCATTCTCTAGAGAAGTGACCATAGAGATTGCACTTGAAGCATCTGACTTTTGAGTTATCAACACCAATCTTTGATGTTTTGCTTACTGCTGCCAGATTTTTATTTCTCCGCAGATATTGCTTAGCTCTGTAAGCAATCATTACCATCTGCCATTGTAGATCCATCTCTTCTACTACATCAGGAGGGAGTTCCTCCAAATCTTGCTGACAGATGTTTGCTGATGTAAGTGAACTTCCAAGATATGCTTGAAAGCTAGAACTAAAAGCTGCAAAGGCTGCTTTTTGTTCTTCAGAATCCAATATCACAGTTATTGGTTCTGACTGTTTGTTATGTTGAGAAGAGTTTGCAGTTGCTGATGTCTCTCTTTTCTCTTCAGATCTTCCCTTTTCCTTTTGATTTTTACTTTGAGATGATTTCTTAGTGGGTTTGGATGCATAAAAACTTACTTCCTCTTCATCATCACTCAAAGTACAAGAGTTATCACCTTCATTGTTTGAGATAAGTGCACTTCCAGCATTTTTGGTTTCCTTGAAGTGATAAGGTGAGACATGAGTTCTCACACTCTTGTTTCTTGATTGTTCATCCAGTTCAAGAGCTTCTACCTTAGCAACCAATGTATCCAGACCTGTTGTCTTGAGATCTATGGTATTCTTGAACATGGAGACTGTTTGCTTCTAACTTTCAGGCAAAGTGTGGAGCATCTTCTTGTTTAATTCCTCAGTAGTATATTTTAACTCCAAGATGTTCATCTCTGTAACAAGTTGCATAAATCTATGGAGTTGCTGAGGAATTGATTCACCCTCAATATGATGAAAAGTTTCATATTGTGATCTAAGGGTGTCTTTCCTTATGCTTCGGATCTCATCACTCCCTTCACAAGAGTGTGAAGTATCTTCCACAGGGAATTTGCTGTCTTGTAGTTCTCACACCTGATCAAGATTTCTTCTGGCAAAGCCATACTAAGCAAGCTGTATGCTTTAATATCGACTTTGACCTTCTTGACATCATCAGGTGGCAAGTCTTTAGTACTGATTGGCTGATTCTTGTCATTATAATCCGGCCCAAGAGTGGGTGGAATATAAGGACCTTGAGTGATGGACTCCCACAAGTCAGAATCTGTGTAGTTCACATGATTCCTGAACTTGATCTTTCGGGATTTAAAATCAGCTTTGGTTTCCAACTTTAGCGGTTGATAAGATCCTCCCCAAAAGTACTCATGTTTAATGCAAAAGAATTAATCAAAACTTAAATGCTAAATTGATAAATCTATCAAAGACGCAGATCTAGTATTCAATTGATTTGAATATAGATCTAAATCAAACAAGCAATGAGACAGTGCTTGCTGAACGACAAGTCGTTGATTTAATTGTTTGAAAATCAATTAAACAATTTTAATACTGATAGATCAATTGATCTAAATCAATGAGCACCAAAGCTCTGATACCACCTGTGAATCCAGGATCTCAATTCAGGAATTATCAGTATTAAAATAAATCAATTTAATGATCGCGGAATTATCACTAATTAACGTTTAATTGTTTAATGATTAATGATGAACACAACCACAGAAACATAATAAATACAAATCAATAATAATTCAAATGTATTTCATTAACTATAAAGTAATGATTACAAAAGAATAATAACTAATAACTATGAACAACGAATTCTGTGAATCGAATAATGTTGATGTTGATGTGACGGCAGCTAGGGTTGCACAATGAACTCTTGACAGCCGTAATATTGATTGATTATGTTCATCGAGATGTGAAACCTAGGACTCGTATTTATAGATGATTTGAGTCGGCTAAGATAACACCGGATCTCTCGGGATTTGTTGTTGATTGTGTTGACTTGTTTGACTTCTTGGTATTTGCAATCGCACAAGTATTATGTTCTTCCGCAGGTGTCTTGTCGTCCGCAGAACTTTTGTTCTTCATAGATGAATTGGTCTTCCGTAGAAGTGTTGTTCTTCGTAGGAAATCCTTCTTCCGTAGGAGTCTTCACTTCATGGTCCTTGATCATCCGCAGGAACATTCACTTGGTCATTTGGTCTTGTAAGAAACATATCTACGGATTAACAAAAATGTTCATCCGTAGATGTTTCTTACACTTGGTCAATTTCAGGAATCTGTCCAAGTATATTGTTTTTCCCTGTCAAGTCACAAATCAACACACATATATATGGGGTTAACCTATAGATTCAAAGCACATATATTTATATTTTGACTGTTACAAATATTAATTACAAAACTTGATTTTCAAGTACTAAGCCTATACAAAAATGATCTAGCCCTATACAATCTAGATCTAACATCTCTCTTTCGCCGTGAGTCGCCGGTTGTGCCGCCGCCGGCGTCGGCTGCACCGCCACCACCTGCACGTCATCGCCTGCAAGCCTGTCGGCCGGCCTTCGTCTGTGTGTGCGGGTGTGTTGCCGCCCACCGCCATCGCTGGTGGTATTTTGGTGGCAAACGGCGATGTGTGCGTCGTGGAGATGAGGCTTACGAGGCAGAAATTGGTATCATCACGTAGATCTGGGGATGGATGTTGTGATAGCCGATGTCTGATGGTCGTCGGTGTCTCTAACCCCAGATCGGCGCCACTGCTGCATGTGTGTCATTGTGCCTCTGCTCTTTTACAAGCTCTGTTATGATGGTAGGGGTGTCGGGTCGTTGTCATTGTCTCGGAACCCCCGGCCAGATGATGTGCTATGTTGTGATGGTCGTTTGTGCCCGGACTTGCCTTCACCGGCATTCTGATGCCGCGACTGACTACGTTAATAATACCGGTTCTTTGAATCATCTATTTTGGGAATCGTTGTCTTGATTACGGCTTAATCTAAGATCTTGGTATGCAGGAGAGTTTGTGTCGATGATGATGAGGAATAACTCATCTGAGATTTTGTTGGTGTTGTTAAATGATGTATGACAGATTCGTTGTGTCGATGATGATGAGGAATAACTCATCTGAGACTTTGTTGGTGTTTTGGTTTTTTTTTGATCAAGACCATGTTGTTGCCTTAATACTTATATCAGACTTTAAACATGGTTTTGTTTTGTTTTCTATTTTGGTCTGTTCTTTACTTGATGATGTTTGTTTAGACCATGTTGTTAGTTTGAGTCGATGATGATGAGCAATGCTTCATCTGAGTCTGGTATGACGTTGTGGGGATGATGTTTACTTTAGGCATGTTGTTGCCGTGATGTTTTCGTAGAAAAATGTTGGGTTTGTTGAGTTGATGATACTCAAAAAGTATATCTACACCTTGATCTGTTTTGGTTTTTCCTTTGGTCAACGATGTCATGTTTGGATGTGAAATGTTATGTCTATGATGATCGGAAAGTCTCGATCTGAGACGAGATACGTGGACGATTGCCTTGGGCGATGATGATGTTTGTATACACATCTGAGCCTACTCCATGTTGCTATTTATCTAATTTCATTGTTCTACCTGCTTCATGTTTGCTTACGTTTGCTTTCGCGTGTGATGATGTTTGTTAGATCTGAAATTTTTTGTCAATGCGATTATGGTCGATGACGATGATTGTACACACATCTGAGACCACTCAATGTTACAGGTTATGTCTTTTCTTAGTCGTTTAGGTTTGTTTTGATGTATACGTGTGTCGATGACGATGAACTGCTACATCCGAGACTGGCTGTATCTTTTTTTAAGTGTTAACTAGCTGCTTATTTGGGATTAAGGCTGTTTTATTGGGTTTATTGTTTGATAGGTTGCGATTATGTGACAAGAATTGCGTTTGCTGCCTGGTCATGGCTGCCGTTCAAGGCTGACATCCACAACCGAACCCCTAACGCGCAACGCGTGTATGGGTTACCACTAGTTAACATTAATAAAGATCTAGTGTAGCTTATGTAATTTCATCACTTACAATACCTTACTTGGAATACATCTTATTAAGTTACTATACATTACTGTTGCTACACAGATCCTAATCGAGTGATTAGAATCGGGTTGCAGTGCAGAAATGGACTACCACCTGAGATCAGGCCACCGGTCAGCTGGTACTTAAGTTGGAATGAATGTCAGTGGCTGGCTTGTGAGTTGGCTTGGATTGCAGCTAGGGGGATTGTCTGCGAGATAAACAATAACACCGTGAGTCTCGCCACAGGCAGAAGGGATTTATCCCTGTGACCAAGCTGCGGTGTGAGAATAAGTATAATGTAGCAAGAGAACGTGAAGAGAAGGTTCTAAGATTTTATGATTAGAATGAAAGTGTTTTCCTTTTTTTTTGATGATGTCTCTACCTGTTGGGTGAAGGAGTATTTATAGTGCTTGTTAATCAGGGCAGAATAGCACTTGGCTCTATTTCTAGTACTCTGTGGTCGACGAGTCTGATTAGAACTCCCCTAGTCATGGGGTTTTATACCTTCTTGATACAAAGGGTTTCTAACTTAGAATTAGTGGTATTGTCTTTGTAGTTGACTTGAAGATTTTGTGGGCTGCTATGATCCTCTGTAAGACTTTTGGCTTTGCATGTCTTGTCGTCTTGTGCTTCTATTTTATTCCCTTGTGACCGATGAGTGACTTCCTTTGTTGCCATATTACCTTGTTTTGTATTATCATGCTTCCATTAAGATTTTCTAAGTGTTGTAGATGAAAACTCGCCCTATTTTCTTGTTTTGAGAAGGAGCGTGGCTTGGGCCTGAACCAGACGCGACTTGGGTTAGTTCCTTCAGCCACGACTTGGGCTTGTATCTCCGCCGATAACCACTCGCTATACTTCTTCCTTTTTCCTTTAGGCTATGTTGTAATCATTTTTTGTCATGCAAGGTAGGGTTAAGGTGAGATGCGGCTGAGGTTTGTCGTAGGTTGTTTGAGCCACGGCTAAGGATTTCTTGTTCGGGTGCGTACCCGAGCCGTGTCGGGGGTGCTTTCCTGTTCTTATTCCGAATCTTGTAGTTTTGGGGTGATACATCTTCAATTACATTATTCTACATTACATTTCTATGGTTTACAACATATTATACATTACATTTCTATGGTTTACAACATTGTAGCTCAATTTTAATTATTACAATACATTATCGTACTAACATTAATGGATATTTATTTTTTCCCTTCTAACTAATAATGTGATTCAGTTTGAGGAATGCAATATAATTTAACATTGGTATACATCACATTCAAATCTACGAGTATATTATAAGTATTTACACATGCGTAAATCTATTATTTATAGGTGTACGTTTTTATCTTTACACATGCGCATGGAGCTTGTTAAGAGTTATTTAGAGAAGAGAGGGAAGATGAATTAACTAAGTAGAATGATAAATACTTTAATATTAACATATATACTTTTCATAACAATAATAATTTTGATCGTTTCTCGCATGTTCTTGCAATTTAGTGGCCTCATACTTTTTTCATTATATTTTAAAAGGAATTATGTTATAAGATTAAGTATTTTGTATTATGGGTTTTTTATTTTCGTCTGACCCGACTGACCCGGCTGATCCGCTGACTCGGTCAGCCGGTCAACCCGTTTGCTGTTAGTGAAACCCACGTCTGATCGTAGGGTGTTCAAAAAATCCAATATCCGAAAATATCCGAAATCCGATCCGTATCCGAATCCGAATAAACCGATCGGAATCCTTATTCGGATATTCGGATCGGATCTCATCCGAATCCGAATTCCTTATTCGGATTTCGGATCGGATTTCGGATATCACATTTTTTTTATTCGCGGTTATTCGGATTATTCGGATATCCGATTAATCCGAATAAGACTTCAACTATATTTCTAGCCCAATACTCATTACTCAACTATATATTATGTTTTCAACTCAATATACAAAAATGTTTACACATTTTATGCAGGACCGGGTGAAGAGTTAGCACTTACAACACAACAACACAATAGGAGAGTGTATTAGAACACTTAACAGATCAAATGGAGAACCGGTTATGATGATGCTAAGAACACAAAAGTAAACACAGAAAGAAAGAACAAGATAACAACACAAGTGGTTGGTTTTCAAGGATGTTGTATATTGCTTCTCAAATTTAAAGTTACAAGTATTCAGCATGCATACATTATAAGACTTTGAGATACTATATACTACAACCTACAGACGGCCATACTTTGAAGGCTAGCTGGATACATGAACTAGACAACAATCCATGTAGAGTCAAAAGGCAGATTGCCTTTTGGCTAGTGACTATGACATGTTATAGCTCACATCCTAATATATTACAAAAAGGATAAAAGTACATAAAGTAGAAAGGTTTGACCCAAGACCTCAATGTACAGTTTTCCTAAGCATGGACCTTTTCATCAACTCATATAAGTTGGTGACCAACCAGAGTGGGCAGCGGCAAAGTGTTCAGCTTTTCAGAAAAAGTACATCAGATAAAAGCATGTATGATAAAAGTCTTCGGAAGAATCTGTCTTGGTTTCTTGGCTTCGGAAGACATTGTCTTGAGCCTAAGGAAGACTTCATTTCTGACTTCAGAAGATATTGGTCTTGGCTTTGAAAGATTTTACACTTGAAATGTTTCTGAAGTGGTGTAAAACTTTCGTAGCAATACTACTTCATGTTCTGTGCAGCATGCTGGAAGACTTGATCATTACATTAAACTACTGAAAGAAGACTATCACAACTACTGAAGAATACTTCTTCAGCTGTTGTGATAACTACTGAAAGAGGATCATCACAACTACTGAAGAGTACTTCTTCAGTTGTTGTGACAACTACTGAAAACTGTCTTCGGACTTTGTCTTCAGTTGATATCTTCAGCTGATGTCTTCAGCTGTTGTCTTCAGCTGTTGTCTTCAGCTGTTGTCTTCAGCTGTTACCTTCAGCTGTTGTCTTCAGCTGTTGACTTCAGCTGTTGTCTTCAGCTATTGACTTTAGTTGTTGTCTTCAGCTATTACCTTCAGCTGTTTTCTTCAGCTGTTACCTTCAGCTGTTGTCTTCAGCTGATGACTTCAGTTGTTGTCTTCAGCTGTTACCTTCAGTTGTTGTCTTCAGTTATTGACTTCAGTTGTTGTCTTCAGCTGTTGACTTCAGTTGTTATGATCAGTAGATAGCTACAAGAGTGTTTTGGCTGCATCAAACTTCTAGGAATTCTTACAAACTCCTCCTAGGCTGATGCTACCAAAACACTTGAAAATATTCAGCAGTTCACAGTCCTTAACATGATCATGACCATTCCTTTTTTCATTAGAGGGTCAGGATCACTCAAACTTGTGAAGTATCTTCTCATGTCAAAAAGATCATGCAGAGGTAAACTAAAGAGGTCTTCCCAAGAGTAGACATTTACTTCACCTTGATCTCTGACTGTCACACCCCCGCTTATAGCGGAAACATGAGGATGTAACGGACGGGATCGTCATAAAACCTGGTTAGTTTACAGAGGCAAAATAAATGCAAAGATCCGCGTGTCATGATGTCACCCGACACAATGGTGACTTGTGTCGTGGTTAGTCAGTTCCACGACTAGCATAGTTTATCGATTTAACAATACCAAATCCAACATGAAATCCAACAAACAAAAGTTCAACATAGTATTCATAAGCGAAATCAAATGATAGTCAAACACTAATGCATGTCTACTGAAGTCCTGAGGGTCTCTGCTAAGGCATCGGCTCTAGCTATCCTCTTTGATTATTATCCCCTGAAAAGATTTGCTCAAAAGTCAACACATGGTTGGTGAGTTCACAGGTTTAAACATAAATTGAAAACTTGTTGCTATGCATGAGTTATGGATCATATGTGTATACAGTTTATCACAAGTAATATCACATGAGCATCACAACTAAACCTATGACGAACCACACAGCAATTGTCGGAACATATTCACCCAGAGGTCGATCATAACCACAGTCAGTCTCAACTAGTATACTAACATACATGGTTAGGGTGTCAATCCAATAGTACTATCAATATCTGTCCGTCGGCTCCAAAACCGGAGTTAAATAGTTGTGATTAAAGAACCACACAAAAACTCATGCATAAGATATAGCTTGCAAACAGTAACACGTTAATCCAAAATAAATTGTGTTCACAGCTAGAAAGAGTGAACATACTTTTCCCCAAAGATTTATAAATTTGTAATGAAAATGGGGCCGTGAAACTCACCTTGATTGTACAGCAAGGAAATAATTCGTACAACGATTAGGGTTTCGGTTAACCTGGATTTCATTTAATAGGAATATAATTAATGTTAGTTATTATTTACGAGTTTACGGTTAATAATATGATTAACGTTCGAATAAGAATTAGGGTTTTATTAGTTTTAAGGTTAACAAGTGACAAGTTTATAAAGTATTTATTTACATTTTTAATCCTCTTGAAGAATTATATATGTAAATATTTTAGAGATGCCTTTAAGTATAAATATTGCTATTTTTAATGTATAAATAAACCTTTATAATTATTTACAAACAATTAGAATAATATATAGATTAATATCAATAATATTAATCTAAACCATTTGTTATGGTATATTGTTATAAGAAATAATATTTGTAAATAACTTTTCGAGATTATAAATTATATAATTTCTACAATTATTATGACTAATCCATAATTAAAGATAATATAGTGTCCAATAATAAATTAATGATTTAAATTATTATTTAGAGTCATTTTTATAAAAATAATTATTTATAACATTGTAAATAATATTTTTCAAAACTATTAAGGTGTTTTAAATAAATAAATTTATAGAAATTAATTAGGTAACTTTTAAAATAAAGAGAGTTAGTAAACCTTATTTTTATAATTTTTATAATTTTTTATATATTTTTTATAGGCTAAAAAGCCTTAAAAAAATATGTGAGGGTGCCCGGGTTCGAACCCGGGACCTCTAGGTTAGCAAGGGAGACTGGAACCGGTGAGCCAAGGCATACAGCCGCGGTAGAACCCGGTTCCAATTTCTTTTAACTCATTCCAATTGAACACCCCCAAATCATATGAACCCTAACTTCGATTTGGGTCAAATTGACCCTCGATTTGATGTTGTTAACGATTGTAACCATAGGGCTTTTCCTCCCCATGATTAAACGAACGTATACATGTGTTTAATTACCTGAATTCGTGAGAAATTGATAGACAACGAGCACAAGAACGGGTCGCGGTATGATGCAGTTTGTTCAGGTTGTAATTGGTGATGAAAATCAAATTCGTTTTACAGAAAGCTTCGAATGATGGTCATGATCGAAAGCCCTTTGTCAATTGTGGGTTAGAGGGTTCGAAAAGAGGTCTACGAATGAGTTGCAGGTCCGCGACCGAAGGTGAATCAAATGGGGTGTTTTTGTGTTTGTTTCAGATACAATTCGAAGTGCTATTAGTTTAGGAATCATATAAACGATCGTTTTGATTAATTTAATTGCATTATTGCAGGTGTTTAGTGCGTGATTTGCTGGAAAAGTGGTCGAAAAACATGGAAGAAATGGGGAGAAGATGGAGAAGAAAGTGGTGTTCGATGGGGGTGGGGTTGGGTGTTTCAAAAATTACACAAATGGTCCCTGTCGTTTGTGTTTTTGTTTATTAAATTCCAAACTTAAATTTTTAGTTCAAGTTAAATTACAGTTTGGTCCCGAGGTTTCATAGTTTTGTCATTTTATGCTCAAACTTTATTAATTACAAGTTTTAAAATAATAAGACTTATATTGTTTTATTTATTTACAAGATTATCTTTATTATTATTATTATTATTATTATTATTATTATTATTATTATTATTATTTTATTAAGATTATTATCACCTTAAATTTTATAATAATAAATAAACATTATAACATTTATAATGTTATTATTATTTATTATTAAATTAATTTGTTAATCACCAAATTAATTTTTAAGTATAACAAACCTCAAAGTTTCAAAATGACATAAAGGTCCTTTTAAAACTTAACAAGGTTAACTTTTAACTTAACAAAAATATGAGATGTTACACAGACTACATGCCATCTCTCTGGATTAGTTGAGTAAGTACAGGATAAGATGGGTCTTCCTGATGCAAGAGGAGCCATTTGAATTGGAGATGATTTGGCTTTCTCTTCTTGCACTTCCTTAGGATGTTCTGATTCATCCTGAGGATCAGAGGAGATTGATTTTGACTTCTTCTTCTTTACATCAGATTTAGAAGCCATCCTCTTCTTCCTCTTTGTAGTCTTTAACTGAGAAGACTGGCCTGCAGCAACCTTGTAGATTAGTTGTGTCTTTCTCAGTTGGGTGTTCCTCCCTCACAGGTTCAGAAGGAGAGGGAGTTTGAACCTGTTATGGGTCAGATGTTGAGGCTGGCCTTTGACCTTGTTGTTGGTCAATAGTTGAAGAGGCTGGCCTTTGACCCTGCTGTGGATGAGAAGGTGAAGCTGGAGGTTCAGTTTGAGTTGTCTCTTGTTGTTCAAACTTAACCTATACTTGAGGTAGAGCTTGACTTGGGGAGTGTGCAAGTCAGCAAGCTCTCCACTCTTGATCTTCTGCTTGATCACCCTGATATGCTCATCCATAGTAGATAAAGACATAGGGCCAAGTATCCTTCCAGAGAATCCATACAGCTTCATGAAGCTCATCATTCTTTGTCTATCATCAGACTTTTTCAAGTTCTTCTGAATGAGAGCTCTTGACTTAGCAGCTTCTTCCCTTATTTTCTTCTTTGTTAACTTCTGCTCTTTGAGTACTTGAAGTTCAAGTTGTTTGAGATACTCAAACTCAATGTACTCAAAGGACAAAGGAAGAAGTGCTTCTGCCTGGTAGAAGCCTGTGGCACTCAGGTAGTCTATCATTCTTTGTTTGTCTGTTTCTTTATCTACCTGAGGTTCTTGTGTAGCAGCCACAGCCTCTTGCACAGGACTTTCTTGAACTGGCGAGAGAGTAGGAACATGCTTGTATAACTTTTGTTGTCTTTTCTTCTCTTTGATTTCAAGAAGAATTCTTGCATCTTCAGCTTCCTTCCTCTCTCTTGACATTTCCATGTCAGCCAGATCATTTAATTCCTCTAAGGGGAGAGATATAATCTCATCTATGTCATAGTTCCTGGTCTGTAAGTAAGTAATCCTGACTGCCCTCAACTTATCATTTTGAGTGTTTGGTCTGTGAGCAGCCCTGATTGCAGCTTGCATGAAGCTTGAAGACCCAGTGGAACTTACTCCCCTTAGCTTCCTCTTTCTCTCTCTTTCCTCCTCCTCAATCTCCTCAGGGGTTAGAACCCTTTCCCCTTGTCACCCACAGACCTTTGTGACACAGGGTGGAGAGAGCTTTGGCCTTCATGCTTGGTGTAGCATCCAAGCTCTGGCTAGAGAGAGACTGTGATACACCTTCACCAGCAGGTGTTTCACTGAGGGGTTGAGTTGCTGAAGTA
This sequence comes from Flaveria linearis, assembly GCA_024085815.1. Lineage (NCBI taxonomy): Eukaryota > Viridiplantae > Streptophyta > Magnoliopsida > Asterales > Asteraceae > Flaveria > Flaveria linearis. The sequence continues at coordinate 8,259 of JABSNV010001267.1, read as the reverse complement.
CTTGTTGTGGTGACAGGTGTTTCAATTTCTGTCACTTCTTCAGTTGACTATAAGACAGGACTTTCAGGCTCTATCACTGGGCCTTCAGTCAAGGTTTTCCCTTTGAAGCTAATCTCAGGGTCTGCCTTAACATCCAGTTGACCAATGACATTACCTGATTGCCTTGGTCTATCTTCTTCAGCTTCTTGCCTTGATACACCCTCCCCAAAGAGACTTTGAAACAAGCAGTCTAGGATGTTCACATCATATGAACTTGATGGAGGTTGCTGAGTAGGTACAGTTATGTTGGATCTAGATTGTATAGGTTTAGCTCATTTTGTATAGGCTTAGAACTTTAATCAAGTCTTGTAATTAATACTTGTAACAGTCAGTATATATATATATATATATATATATATATATATATATATATATGCATTGAATATATAAGTTAACCCATATATATGTGTGTTGCTTTTTGATTGTTGACAGGCAAAATCAATATACTTGGTAGGATTCCTGAAATTGACCAAGTGTAAGAAACATCTACGGATGAACATTATTGTTAATCCGTAGATATGTTTCTTACAAGACCATACAAGTGAAGATTCCTGCGGATGATCAAGGATTGTATGAAGTGAAGACTTCTACGGAAGACAGAGTTCCTACAGAAGAACAATACTTCTACGGAAGACCAAGTCATCTACGGATGAACAAAACTCCTGCGGACGACAAGACTCTTGCGGAAGAACAGAATACTTGTGTGATTTCAAATACCAAGAAGTCAAACAAGTCAACACAATCAATATCAAATCCCAAGAGATCCGGTGTTTCCTTAACCGACTCAAACCGTCTATAAATATGAGTCCTAGGTTTCACATCTCGGGGAACACAATCAAGCAATATTACGGCTGTCAAGAGTTACATCATCGTGCAACCCTAACCGCCGTCACATCAACAACACATTATTCGATTCACAGAAATCATTGTTCATAGTCATTCTTAATTATTCTTTTGTAATCATTACTGATAATTAATGAAATACTTTGAATAATTATTGAGTTCATATTTATTGTGTTTTTGTGTTTGTGTTCATCAATAATCATTAAAACAATTAAACGTCAATTAATGATAATTCCGTGATTATTGATTTGATTTATTTTAATACTGATAATTCCTGAATTGAGATCCTTGGATTTACAGGTGGTATCAGAGCCAAGTGCTCATTGATTTAGATCAATTGATCTATTAGTATTAAAATTGTTTAATTAATTTTTAAACAATTATTTCAGCGACTTATCGTTCAGCAAGCATTCTCTCATTGCTTGTTTGACTTAGATCTATATTCAAATCAATTGAATACTAGATCTGAGTCTTTGATAGGTTTGTCCAATTTAACATTCAAGGTTTCATTCATAACTTTGCATAAAACATGAGTACTTTTGGTGGAGGATCATATCAACCGCCGAAGTTGGAAACCAAAGCTGATTTCAAATCCTGGAAGATCAAGTTCAGAAATCATGTGAACTACACAGATTCTGACTTGTGGGAGTCCATCACTGGGGTCCTTATATTCCACCCACTCTTGGGCCGGATTATAATGACAAGAATCAGCCTATCAGCATAAAAGACTTGTCACCTGATGATGTCAAGAAGGTTAAAGTCGATATTAAAGCATATAGTTTGCTTAGTATGGCTTTGCCTGAAGAGATATTAATCAGGTGCGAGAACTACAAAACAACAAATTCCTTGTGGAAGATACTCCACACTCTCTGTGAAGGGAGTGATGAGATTCGAAGCATAAGGAAAGACACCCTCAGATCACAACATGAAACCTTTCATCATATTGAGGGTGAATCAATTCCTCAACAACTCCATAGATTTATGCAACTTGTTATGAAATGAACATCTTGGAGTTGAAGTATACTACTGAGGAACTCAACAAGAAAATGCTCCACACTTTGCCTGAAAGTTGGAAGCAAACTGTATCCATGTTCAAGAACACCATAGATCTTAAGAAAACTGGTCTGGATACTCTGGTTGCTAAAGTAGAAGCACTTGAAATGGATGAACAGTCAAGAAACAAGAGTGTGAGAACTCATGTCTCACCTTATCACTTCAAAGAAACCAAAAATGCTGGAAGTGCATTTATCTCAAATAATAAAGGTGATAACTCTTGTACTTTGAGTGATGATGAAGAGGAAGTTAGTTTCTATGCCTCCAAACCAACTAAGAAATCATCTCAAAGTAAGAACCAAAAAGAAAAGGAAGATCTGCTGAGAAAAGAGATACTAAAGAAACTGCTAAATCTTCTCAACAAAACAATCAATCAGAACCAATTACTGTGATATTGGATTCTGAAGAACAAAAAGCAGCCTTTGCAGCTTTTAGTACTAGCTTTCAAGCTTATCTTGGAAGCTCACTAACATCAGCAAACATCTGCCAGCAAGATTTGGAGGAACTGCCCCCTGATGTAGTAGAAGAGATGGATCTACAATGGCAGATGGCTATGATTGCTTACAGAGCAAAGCAATATCTGAGGAGAAATAAGAATCTGGCTGCAGCTAGTAAAACATCAAGATTGGTGTTGACAAGTCAAAAGTCAGATGTTTCAAATGCAATCTCTATGGATACTTCTCTAGAGAATGCAACCAACAATCATCTCAGCAGCATCAACAGCATCAACATCAGCAGCAACAGCAATATCAGAATTAGCAATCAACCTCTCAAAGATCTCTTCACAGACAACCTCAACTGACAAATACATCCCCACCAGCCACAAATGTATCAGCAGGACCAAGCAATTCTAAGGAGTCAGGACTGATCATACTTCAAGATGGAACATGTGACTGGAGCATGTATGAAAAGGAAGTCTTGGAAGAGAATCAAGCATTAATGGCACACATAGAAAACAAAGTTCCTCCTATGGCCAGAGAGGTAAAAGACAGGTTATGTTCATCAACATGTGTTGAGGAAGTTGAATGTTACAGAGTCCATGCTCAACAATTGGCTGACAAAGTAAAAGAAATAATGATTTTGAATGAATCCCATTTAAGAGAACATAAACTATATCAAATCAAAATTAGTTTTTTGCAAAAGGATTTAGAAAATATGTTTCTGAAAATTACAGCCTCAAAGCCCAAGTTGAGCATCTGACCACTTCACTAACAAAATCCATGGCTGATCATGCATCTACTGAAGTGAAACTTCAGAAGTTTCAACTATCATCTCAGCAATATGAGAAGTTGTTAAACTCTCATATTGAATCAAAGAACAGGTATGGGTTGGGTTATAATGCTGTTGCACCACCTATTAATGATAACTATACAACTTTGCCTGAAACAATGACAAATACTTTGTCAATCATTTTGTGCCAAGCACCAAAATTGATATAAAACAAACATCAACAATGAAGCTGAGATGCGTGAAACTGAATCTACTGAATCAGAATCACTTAAACATAATGACTCAGATTTTGATAAATATGATGACTTGGATGATTCTGATGAACATGATACTGATCAACTGAACATTGGTAAGAATGTTCAAGTTGAAACTGGTCTTCCCCGAGTTCTTGAAGAAACAAGCTGCAGTATCCTCCAAAGCAACGAAATATGCTGAAGACTATCTGCAAAAGAATTGCTGAACTGAATGAAGGACTTCAAGAACTGAACCTTCACAAGGTTGATAACTGCGGATCAAGTACTGAGGTACCTTTATCTCCTTCAGATAAAGGTAAGAAACAACAAACTTCAACCAAGAAGAGAAAATTCAAGTGTTGAAGATCTACGGAAAGAGAAGTCTGAAGAATCCGTAGAACATCTGCGGAAAGCAAAAATAGCAAAGTCCGTACATCTGCAGAAGGCTAAAACTTGTAAATCCGCAGAAAAGCCACGGAAGAGAGAAACCGAATCTACGGATGAGGTCAAAAGGACTGCCAACAAACATGCACAGAAAATGTTGAATATCAAGCAACAAAAGGCAGCCAAAGGCAAACAAGAAACAGATGATGAGGCTCCTACCAAAAGCAAGAAGAAATCAAGTGATCCATCGGGAAAGGAGACAAAGAACAAGAAAAAGAAGGCTGAATCTGAAGAAAATTCAGAAGATAAATATTGCAAATGGTGTGATATGAAGAATCACAATACTGATGAATGTTATTTCAGCAGTTATTGCTCCATATGCAATATGAACAATCACATGACTTCTGACTGCTACTTCAACAAACACTGTGCTATATGTGACAAAAATAACCATTCAACTCAGTAATGTTATTTCAATAAGAAGAACAAGAAAAAGAGCAAAAGAAGTCATATGATGCATCATCTGAATCAGATTCTCAATCTTCAGAGAGTGAGAAAGAATCAAAGTTGCAAAAGAACAACAAAAATGAAGAAAAGATCCTCCGCTGCGGATAAGACTTTGATGAAGAAAACACCAACACAGTCTAAGACACCTCACAAAAAGGTGGATTTGTCAGATAAAGACTGAAGCAGTTGATGGTTTCTTTAATAACTTTGAAAAAGGAACTCCTGTACCTCAATCAAAGTTGAAAGATGAAGTAACTTTCAAAAATACAGGAGCATCCTCAAAGTTAAAATATCAGCCAAAAACAAGATAAGTTGAAGAAAGAATCAGATAAGCAAGAAGACATCCAAACACCTGAATCATCTTCAACAGAATCATCCTCACCACCATCAAATCAAAAAGAAACAACTAATACTGAAACTTCAAGATTAATTCATGAAGGAGTAACTATTGTTGACACTTCTGGCAAACCCAAGACAATTAAGGCTTGGGTTGTCAATTCTAACTGATTTCTTTTTGTGTGCAGGAACAATTATGGAGAGATGACAACAAGTGGTATGTTGACAGTGGTTGTTCCAGACATATGACAGGAAACTGTGCACTTCTCTATGATTTCAACATAAACATGCCTCTTATGTAGCATTTGGTGGGGATAAGAAGGGAGGTAAAATAGTTGGTGAGGGAATTGTAACAAATGGTGTTTTAACATTTGAAAAAGTAATTACTGTGAAAATTTGCAGTACAATTTACTCAGTGTATCTCAAATTTGTGATCAAATTACACTACACTATTTGATAACACTAATTGTTACATTCTTAAGTTAGGTTTTACAGTTCCAGCAGACTGGATCCTTCTAAAAGCATCAAGAAAAGAAAATACATATGTTTTGGATATGAACAACACATCACTCACAAGCCATGAGACATGCCTGCTGTCTAAGTCTTTAGAAGATGAATCACAATTGTGGCATAGAAGGCTTGTTCATTCCAACATGAAGAACATGAATAAATTGGTGAAAAATGACTTGGTCATTGGATTACCAAAGAAAGAATTCATTGTTCTAATCATTGTTCTTCATGTTTACAAAGGAAAACAACATAGAGTGTCTCATAAATCCAAAATAATCAACACTAATACTACACCACTCAAATTGCTTCACATGGACCTCTTTGGTCCAACCAATGTGATGAGCATTGGAAAAAGGAAATATTGTTTGGTGATAGTAGATGATTTCACTAGATTCACATGGGTCTTTTTCTTAAACATAAAGTGAAACATCTAAAACATTAATGGACTTCGTGATCAAGATTGAGAATCAACTTGATTAAAAGTTAAATTTTTAGGTGTGATAATAGAACTGAATTTGTTAATGCTGATTGGATTCTTTTTGCAGGAATAAAGGGATAGCAAGACAATTCAGTGCCCAAGAACTCCACAACAAATGGAGTGGCTGAAAGAAGAAATAGAACTCTCATAGAAGCAGCCAGAACAATGCTAGCTGATTCTTAGTTGCCCATAACTTTTTGGGCAGAAGCTGTGAATACAGCTTGCATGTTCAAAATAGGACATTAATTGTCAAAGAACATAATAAAACTCCTTATGAGCTCTTATTTAAAAGAAAACCTTTTATAGGATATCTTAAAGCTTTTGGGATGTCATGTGTCTGTACTAAATACTAAAGAACATTGGGAAATTTTCTGAAAAAGCCTATGATGGTTTTTTGTGTGGATATTCATCACTTCTAAATCATATAGGGTCTATATTCCAGAACATAACATTGTGAAGAGACTCCCAACGTTCTTTTGATGAATCCTGTTTACAACATCTGTAAAAGGATCATCTTGGGTATTTGATATAGATGCATTAACTGAATCATTTAACACTGGTATCTGATTAATACAGGTTCTGCGGATACATGCCATTTTGTGCCTCCAAGTTTGAATGAAGTGCCACTGACAGCTGACCCACCAAGGGTATAACCTTCAACTGCACCTCAGCAAGAATCAAGTCAGCAGCATGCAACTACATCCAAAGCAAATCCTTCATCCGCAGCACATATAAATACATCCGCAGATGCATCAGCATCCGAGATGTAAGTCCTGTTTCAACCACTGACCAAGGGATGGAGAGGATGTGTTGAATCAACAAAAATGCCAGCAAATCAACAATGTTCATCCGTGGATGGTGATGATAACCCTACGGAAGTACAAAATGCCTCCGTAGATGTTGAAGTTACTCCTGCGGAAGAAAAAATGCTTCTGTAGAACTTCCTACGTAAGAAACAACCATGCGCAACTGAAACTCAAGCTGATCCTAATGAACATGAGCAATTTGATTACTTCATAGACTCATCTTCTCAGCTTAATGCATCTGCATCAATGGTTTCTCAAACTAGAATCAACAATTCCAATTGATGCTATTCAACAAGCAGAATCACAAGTCTCATCCCTTCGATAATATCATTGGAGACCTGAATGCAAGAACTACAAGGAGCAAAGGAGGAGTGGCAAACATTTGCCTGTTCACCTGCTTTTGTCTCAGACGGTTCCTGCAAATATTACAGCTGCTCTAAAAGACAACAGCTGGATTGAGGGTATGCAGAAGAGCTACAACAATTCAAAAAACAAAAGGTGTGAATCTTGTAGATTGCCTCAAGGTCAACATCGAATGGAACAAGGTGGCTCTTCAAAAACAAGCTGGATGACAGGGTATAATCGTGAGAAACCAAGCCAGATTATTGCTTAAGGATATACTCAAGAAGAAGGGATAGACTATGATGAAGTTTTTGCACCAGTTGCAAGAGTTGAAGCTATAAGGGTCTTCCTAGCTTATGCCTCATTCAAGAAGTTCACAGTCTATCAATTGGATGTGAAGTGTGCTTTCCTTTATGGAAAATTGAGGAAGAAGTATATATGGCTCAACCCCTTGGATTTGAGGATCCTGACTATCCAAATAGAGTATACAAGCTTGACAAAGCTTTGTATGGTCTTCATCAAGCACCAAGGAAGTGGTGTATGACACATTGCATCTTTTGCTGATGAAGAATGGTTACAAAAGAGGAACCATTGATCAGACACTCTTCCTCAAACATAAACATTAAGATCTTTTGGTGGTTCAAATATATGTTGATGACATAATATTTGGATCAACTAACAAGAAACTAAGTCAAAGCTTTGAAGAGTTATGAAATCTGAATTTCAGATGAGCTCCAGGGAGAATTGACATTCTTCCTTGGCTTACAAGTCATCAGAAAACAGATGGTATTTTCATCAATCAAGAAAAGTACATTCATCAAATCCTGAAGAAGTACAATCTTGCTGATACAACTTCATGCAAGACACCTGCCTCAACAATAGACAAGATTGTGCCTGACCTGCTGGAAAATCAGTAGATCAGAGATTGTATAGATCAATGATCGGTTCTTTAATGTACTAACTGCCAGAGACCTGATATAATGTTTGCTGTTTGTGTTTGTGCCAGGTATCAATCACACCAAAAGAGCCCATGAATGCTGTGAAGAGAATATTAGATATCTGAAAGGTAAACCAGCTCTAGGACTGTGGTATCCAAAAGATGGAGATTTCAGTCTTTACTCATATTCAGATAGGGACTATAGAGGGTTGTAGGGTGTTAACAACAAAGAAAATCCACAACTGGTGGATGTCATTTTTGGGACCAAGACTTGTTTCTTGGCAGGTAAGAAGCAAACTAATATATCTGTATCCACATCTGAAGCTGAGTACATAGCTGCTTCAGCTGGTGCTCTCAAGTACTTTGGTTGTAAAACCAATTACTGATTATGGACAATTTCCTTCAAAACCATTCATAATGATAATTCAGCTGCTATGTTTAAAACTGCTAACCAGTCCAACATAGTAAAACAAAACATATTGAAATCAGATACCATTTTCTGAGAGACTGCTCAGAAAAGGGTTTAATCAAGTTAGTCAAAGTGGACACAACAAATCAGCT